>VXBR01007205.1:1108914-1229107 GCA_013400215.1 Cisticola juncidis
TTTGTTTGTTTGTTTGTTTTTTTAATTTGTTGGTTTGTTTTGGTTTTGTTTTGGGGTGGTGTTTTTTGGGGGGGTTGGTTTGCTTGGGTTTTTGTTTGTTTTTCATTATTTTTGGGACATATCCTTTTCAGGACATCATATTTTATAGTCTGGGGTGATAACTAAATTTCCATTGAATTTAGCAAGAGTTACAAGCATAAGATGCTTGTAAAATGGGACCCTCATTGCAGAGTATTATTTAAATTCAGCATTAACACTACTTTAGTGTAGCCAAAAGAAACTATAGTGGATGCAACAGTACATTTGAAACTTGAATCAAAATGAATTGGTAGCCATGTTCCATTCCTCCTTCTAACCTTTCATGTTGCATTTGTTGCATTTATTTGTCTGCATCAGAGAGCTGTCATAATATTTGAAAATGCAATCAAAGCAGTGTAGCTGCCCAGGAAGGCCTGAGCTGCAAATAGTTGGAGCTGGGAAACCATTCCAGAGAAATATCCCAAAGTATTTCCTCTCTGATTGGTCATTTCCGGGGACAAACTATTAGGCTAGAGGGACCTTGGGTACAACATAATATAGCATTCTTCACTTTCATAAATATTTGAGTTGGGATTGTCAGGGCAGCATTAATTTCTTAGCTCTGCACATTTTGCTAGATTAAGAACTGGAATGCATAAGCAGCAATGCAAATGGTTATTTTTGCCTTCAGAAAAAAAAGCTTTTGTGTAACCTGACCTGCTTTATTTCTTGCTGAGTCATATGATATATCCTGCACTAGCACGCATTTTAGTAATCAACCTTGAGCTAAATATGTGCGAAGCTTGGAATATTGCATATATTGAAAGGGACACAACTTCCAGGCTTCTCTGGGAATACAGTGCCCTTGGGGAACACAGAAACTTTGTTTTGGTACGAAGATGTAGTGTCTGTTTTGTCAGAAGCATTTGTACTATAGTTTGGAAAGCAGTTGCATCTCACTGGGACATCAGGTGAATGTTAGAATGGGCAGGCTACCACAGGGTAGCAATGCATACTTATTTGTACTAATTGATACCAAGGTCAGTTAAACACAAGAGTTTTTGCTCTAATAAATCCCTTTAGGATGTTTAGGCTAGACTGTGCTGACTGAGTTTCCTGGAGAGCTGGCTGAAAAGATTCAAGTACTCATCTCCTAGAAGAATTCAACTGTCCTGTTCAAATTCCCACAGAAGGAGGATGTAATAGAGATACTTTATCTGGCTGGATTTCATGGAACATAGTGTGGATTTTCCAAAGTCCCTGAAAAGATTTCACTTAATGAACTGGTCTTCTTAAGCATTTCACAAAATGGAATATGTTGCAGTTCTGGTTATGAACTTCACCCGCTACTGTCTTTTACAAATAAGTAGGATGTTTTATGTGGGTGACTGCATATATGTTGTACCATGAATAGACACAAGAAACTGACAGAAGAACTGTAGAACTGACACAAAAAATTTTAAGTAGAGCATATCATAGAAATTTTGGGTTGATTTCATTTTTGTGTTTTAACTGAAAGATATGTTTAGCATTTCTAATGGATTTCTAATTTAGCAGTGTTTATTAAATACCTTCTTTTACAAGCTTCTTTCACATGACAGAAATGCAAAGAGGATGATAACTTTGGTTCAGATTTAGATGGGCAGATTCTGTAAAAGCAGCTGAAGAAGGAAACAAAATCCAAAAGAAGTATTACTACGTACAATAAATATTTGGTATCAGTCTTGGTGGTTTTATTTTTACTTCTACCTGCAATGCACTACATATAGAACATGCTGATCTGTGTGGGACTTGCACAAAACACTCAATGCCCTTCTGCCAGTTATTGGTTACTGATGTAGGAAAAGAAAGTGAACACAGCAGGGCAACTGGGAAAAGCAACGTGGAAAAACTACACAGTACGTTGATCTCAAACTTAAGGACTCTGAGTAAGGATTAGGTAATTGTTTCCCAGGAAAAGATGCATGCGTATAAAACACAGAAAAACTAGGGTTTTTTCCAACCAACATATATGTCTCAGGCTAAAAGCATCGACCTCACATTAGTCTGATAAAATCCTGAGATAACCTCCTTATTGATAAAGAAGGAAACCTGGCACTAACTCAGTCCTTAGGTTCCCCCACACCCAAGTGTACACTACATTGCTTGAGAAAGATTGTCTTTATATGGCATGCTCCTGAGCAAAGTCTTGACTTCACCCAGTGGGAGGTAATCCTGCTCCTATCAACATTCTTAAGAGTTTGTTCCTGTTTTTAGAGGAAGCAATGCAAGGTCCCTGAAGGAGCAAGGTGCATTCCCTGCCACTGGCTTTCTAGATGAAATAGTAACCAGGAGCATAACCCACTGCAGAGCAAGAGAGCAATTAATTAACTTTTGATAAAGTGACACTATTACTGAAGTAATATAAATCAACATAAAAGAATCAACTTATTTTCTACATTCAGCCCTACAGAAAATTTAAAATTAATTCATTCTATGCAAAATGTAAGAGTTTTAAATACAAATCACACCTTTGTTTTAAGTCTAGCACTATAATTTCACCACAGACAATGCATACGTATGGAACAGTTTGTTTATTATTAATTTTGGTTTAAATTTCTGTTCTATGTTAATGCATTTCCCTACTGAATTTAAAAAGAATGTTATTTTTGTTGTCTTAAGAGCTACCAGCACTAATAAGAAATGAATTTACTCTGGATTACCTTGATTATAAGTAAGGATAATTGAAATGCAAGTTTGTTCTGTTGTGCCTGCTTTTTGATATCTGATAAATTCTAGGAAAAGATGGATAAGAAAAAACACCATGACAAGCTTCCAAAATCCAGAGCTGTTGATACAGGAAACATACTTTCCTGAGTCAGATTTTCTCATTATTATAATTTCTGTAAAATTGACATAGCATGCCTACTCATTTACACAAATCAATAATTTTATTTACAAATAAGATGGAATAAAAAATACTTTCCATGATTTGTTTGAAAGCAAAGTACTTTTTGAATGTTTTTTTTCCCTAGTAACACATCAACTTCACAAAACATGAAATCAAACTTTGGTTTGTTGCTATTAAAAATGAAAATAAATGTACCATTATCTCTAGACTAATATAATCCTATTATCATCTTATTAGATAAACAGTGACAACGTTGTGTTTCTAATAGCCTCTAGAGATACAATAAATCTAGAAGGGGAATGTCAGCTTGGTCCAAGACAGATTAAATGTAGAGAACTGGAGTATAGTTCCCAGTAAACAAACACTTTGAGGTCAGGAGGTCATACTTGCTCAGCTGTTCTTCATAAGCCCTATTGGAAATAACTTTCATACCATCACTGAATATATTCCATGCTACCTAATAATACTGAAGGCTGAGTACAGTTCTGATATAAATGATTTCTAAGTGAAATATTTAGTGTGAAATGATCAAAAAGCAATATGTAAATGGAAAATCAGGGTGATGCTAGACATGCAATGGGTGCAATTCATAAGACTTTTTGCTCTTTTGTGGGAGAAAAATCCATCCCACTTGAAAGCTTGTGCAAATTCCCACTGACAAACGAGTAGATTTGGCCCCAGCAGACCTGCGATTAATGTGACAAAAACTAAGAATAACTGTACTTTAATTTAGAAAAGAACTAGGAAGAATATTCAATGTATTCTCCCTTGGCAGTTGACTAATTGCAGCAGAATGGGGAGCACAAGTCAGCAAAGGTCTGGGAAGGAGAGAGAGAACTACAGAATGAATTTGCTCTTGGCATCTCTTCTATCAGGCAGAAAAATGCTTGGATTCCGGATATGCTAAAATAAAGATAGCAATGTGTGGATTATGATGGGTGAAGGTCTCAAATCTAGTAAAATAACTCAGTGTTTTTCAGACTAATTCATCTGTCACCCAATTTTATGGAAAAGCTGCACTGCTTACAGGTTGTACAAGTAACAGAGACTGTTGACAAGTTCAGTCAGGCCTCAGTGGTAGCATCTAAGCAGGCAGTTTCACAAAGCCTTAAAAAGTCTCCTTCAGAACAGACACGGTATATTCAAAATATGCAGATATGCTGACCAAATGTTGCCCACTGACATATCCTAGCAAAGATAATGGAAACAAACACTGTAAAAACAGATTTTTACCATGGTGTTTGTGTATAAAACACTTATTACAGGCCCAACAGATCTTTTGCCATGTAGTGAACTAAAGCCATATGTCACGGCTTTAACTTTACTGTGGTTTCAAAAGAGTTGTCACCCATATTAACAATATAAATTTTTGTTTTGATTGAAAGTTTCCAGTTCCAAGGCACAACAACATGCAGTAACACTTTGGAAAACAAAGCATGCTAACTTGGCTACAATATAATGTAAAATATATATTAGCAAAAGGGAGAGCCATTTAATAAATATGTTTCTTTTTGTAGAAAGTTCTAGAAATGTAAGCTCTACAGTTTTCTGCCTTTTAACAATATTTTTATACAGGAAATTAAATTTGTGAAATAAGAAAAGGTATGAAAGTTGTGTGATTAGAATATATTTGCATTTCTGAATAGTGCTGATCAAATAACACCAGAAAGGTGACGTTACTTTCTGGACGTAAATTTGCATAGCAAATCCAACCTATTCTTCTCTGTACAATATTAATAGACACAATGGAATAATAAATCACTGGGGGGTGAATTAAAGACAAATTTTCATTTTAGCTCTGTGTTTCCAAGTAATTGATTTGTATGTAATGTATGTAGCAGTATGGTCATTATTTTTTTCATAGAATTTAAGAACTCATAATAAGAGTTTCAGAACTCAAGCAGCAGGAGAAGGTGAGACTCAGGATCTGTTAACTGAGAAGTTTTCTGTACAAATAGCTACACAAGAGCATTAGACCTGTCTCCAAGCTGAATGGGGGCTATGGGGAAAGCAGCAAGAGTCATCTCTGGGTTGAGACCCAGGCCAGGCACAGCCTCTCACCCCAGTGCACTGCATGAGCAGACAGATTACTTCCTTGGTGCCAAGTCAAGGCTGACAAAGAATTCCTGCATCACTCAGATGGTACCGGTCTCAGTCTCGACAGGGAACTGTGAAGCTGCACCAAGACCCCCAGTTTGAGCACAGCTGCTCAGGGAACCAAGGAACAGGACAAACCAGTATAATGGGGGAGACACAACAAGTGCCTGAGCCAGGCTGGAGGAGCCGGAGACAGCATTAGTATGAGGACACAGACACCTTTAGATCCTTTCAGAAAAACATATACCATCATGAGAAAATAGGAAAGCTGCCAAGTTTCATCCAGATACAGCATACAGACACTTCTGTGCTCTGTCAGTGGTGGCAGCCAGTGCTGGAGGGGGACCCAGAAGGGGATGCAAGAAGCATGATGTAGGCTGCTGTGGAAAGTGCCTTCCTACTTTCAGTCCCTCAGGGTTAAGTGCTGTGCTCCGAGGTACAAGAACTTTTAAATCTCATTCCTTGTTTGTTTCCTGCCACATGCAGTTTTCCTGCCTCTGAAAACAAAATGTTGGTCATTTGGGAGCTTCCTATTGCTCTCAGATAGAAAAGATAAAAGGCTGAGAGAAACAGTAAATCTACTAAAGCATACCAAACAAAGGTATTTACCTGTTCTAGATCTGCTAAGATTTCAGTGACACCTACTCAGTGGTCATTTACATGCTGTTCTGTGTATGCCAGTAAGAGGTATGCTGGAGGGGAAAAAACCCCTTGCAAACATCATAAATAAGAAATGAAACACTCCCCCAGACCTGGGTCTCCAGTGCACATATATTAATTACACACCAGAGGGTAAAGCCTCAGTATGTGCAAGCATTTAATTCATTATTTGCATTTATTAAAAACATTCCTTTTCACTTTAACAATACAGTAACCCAACAGTGAAGTAACAGCAATTCAAATGCAGTCATTTACAGACGTGTGGTTTCTTGTGCCCATTGTACAGTGCAGTGCTGCCAAGTCTCACACCTTAGAAGTAAGCTCCTGCTCTCTCCTCTGTCACACACATGCATGCACACACATACAACATTTACATGTCTGCTCTCACCTATACTCTTTTGGGAAAACCCACAAATTTCATCAATCTCACTCTACAGATTTAAAAATCCTGGCAGCTTTTGAATAGCTTTTCTTCATCAGCTGCAATTAAGTGTTGGAAAAGAAATCCAAAATACACAGAGAGAAACTTTCTCCTTAATAGGAAATGTTAGCAATAGTATGGGATTTCTAATATGTTCCAAAGTTTTGCCTCACCATCTTACTGGAAGGCCAAGATTGCATACCCCGTGATTAGGTTCCCTTAAATGCTGGGCAATTCAGTGTTGTCAGCCATAACATAAAACATTATTTATAACCATTTAACCATTTTAAGAGTATAGTTAATAGCTTTCTGTAACATGATCTTAAAGAAGTTGATTAAGTGTGCTTTACAACATGACCAGAAAGAGCTTCCGATTAGTGACATCAATATATATATTTTACATCTCACATGGCCCATACTTTTAAAACTTGAAGGTGTTGAAATAGGAGTTAAACGAAACCGAAATCAAATCACTAGAACTGAAGCATTTCTTTGCCACACTTCATCAATACCATCATGTCATGCCAATACATTGAACATCCACAATATCAAGTACCGCCTCTGGTAATAAAATCTAGAAATATATATAATTTTTCTGTCACTCACACAAAGAAAAGATGGGCCTCAGAGGGGAGGAATTCAGAGATGGTTCAAAAACTCATCATGGATTTGGTCCAGACTACAGTAATACAGAATGTAAACAAATGAAAGAAAAAAACAGGCTCTGGATCTGAATAAAAGTTCACATATATCCAAGGTTAAACAGAGGTGACAGGGATCCATTTTTAATTTCAAGGCACTAAACTACTGAAGGAGCTCAGAGGTGGAAGAGGATAATGTAGTTATAAAAATAATGTTTTGCAAACACCCAAGACTCTGTTCCCTGGGAGTCTGTAATTGCTGCCCATTTCCTTTGGCAGTTCTGGTTAACTGCATGTTTTTATTCCTCATTATTACAGGTTTTATTCCTCAGTCATCTCATGCCCGAGGAGGGACTAGTGTCATCCTGGCAAAGTCTCAGTATAATTACAAATCAGGGAAATTTTTGCACCCCAAACCAAATTTCCAACTTCTTTGGAATCTAGTAATGTTCAAATCCAGTTACTGAATTCTCACACACTTTTTACTTTATTTAATATTCCTATCACATCCACAACTGTAATTTGCCATTGTATATTTGTCCTTGTATTTATGCACTTCAGAAATAAAGACCCTTAAAAAAGGATTCTGCCAGCTTTTTTATTTCAAAGCTGATACCCTGGTGAAATGTATTTGACATATATTTCTTGGAGATTGTGCATATAGACACAAAAAGAAAAAGAACAGGGATTTTTTTCAGCCTGTAGAAGAGAAGGCCTCAGGGCCTGTTGCTGTCTACAACCAGCTAAGCAGAGGGTGTAGAAAAGATGGAACAGGATTCTCTTCAGAGGTACACAGTGAAAGAACAAGAGCCAAGAGACAAAACTGCAACATGGGAAATTCCAATTTCATAGAAAGACACTTTTAAATGAGTGTTTTCAATTACTGGAAGAGTTTCTTTAGGTGACAGTGGAATGTCTCCATCCACGGAGACATTTGAAATGTGACTGGGCAAGGCTCTGAGCAACATTGAGCTCCTCTGGACATTCCTTCCAACAAACATGGGTTTGATTTTATATATATATATATATATATATACACACACACATATACATACATATATGTATATACTATCATTAAAAAGATACTTGACATTCATAGGTTTTTTTTCTTTTAAATATGCACAAATACTGGCTAAACATTGATACTATGTGTTTAAAGTACACTCTGGTACACATGAAAATTGTATTTTACCGTTTCTGATAAAATACTGGCTTGAACAAAACTAGCTTTCTCTTACTGAAATCAGTGGAGTTGGAAAGCTGAAAATCAAGTCAGAAGGAGATGGGATTATTGTCACCATATCTATAATAAGCTTTTCTGATTGAATTAGTGTGTTAGTGTTAAGAGACACTCACAAGAGTAAGGTTTTGTTAGAAATGCTGATACCAAAATTTTGGTTTTTTGTTTTAAACATTTTGCAGAGAATGTAAGCAAGGATAGAAAAATAGTGTTGATGGGTTTTTTTTGTTTTGTTTGGGGCTTTTTGTTTGTTGGTTTTTGGTTTGTTTTTGTTTGGGGTTTTGGGGTTTTTTTCTGCTCAAGAGAAAGTTTCCTAAATTATTTATATCATATGGATTAATTTCAGGAAATAGTATCTGTCTAGCAAATTCAGGCTTATCAAGGCACTCAACCATTAATTCTCAATGCAAACATTAATTCTCAAATGCAAGTATCACCAGTTCCAGTCACATTTTTCTTGATTCAGATCTTTGTACAAGGATATTGATTATTGATTTTAGGATCACTGGGCACCACTTGTCCATTTTGGTCAAGTAATTAATTTCTTGATGGGGCAATAACAAAATTAGAAAAGGCTGTGCCTTTTTATCTTTCTGTAAATTATCTATGAATTACAGAGATATAGGATGGGCATCTAAACCTAACGTGCAAAAGAACGTATGAGAACACATTAAAACACATGTTTATTTTAGTCAGAAATACTTTTGAATTATATATATTATAACCAGCATTATGTGGTTAAGATAACAAGTTTAAAATTTTAAAAATACTTTTTTCTGAAAATTGCGGATATAAGTACAAAAAAGACAAGATTATTCTTGCTTTATTTGTTCTAATATTTACAGTGTTCATGTGAATGCCAGCATAGTAGGTTTTTTTACCTCTTCCATATGCATTAAACAATAGAAATAATAACTGAATACTGAATTATGAGTAAACCATAACTACCTTTATTGACTGAATGAACATTTATTAAGTGAACATGGAAGTATCTCAAGTTTCTTAAAAAACTCAGAACTGGGGAGAAGTATTTTTTTAAGAATTAGGAAACAGAGGTGGGTTGTTTGTTTGTTTGTTTTTCCAGGCGTTCACTTGTAAAAATTTTGTTAGCTGCAAAAGAAAATCTTTATTTCAAATTTCCCATCATATTCCCATAAACCTGCATTATAATGGCTTTAAATGAAAACAAAACTACTTAGTCTCACCAACGCTAATGTTTCCCAGCTGGTGACTGTAAACCCGAGTTCTTCCTACATTCCAGCTCACAAGAGAACAGTGTCTTGTGACTCTTAGCCCTTTATCACATCATACAGAGCAGAGAGCAGCAAGGAGAAGAAATGGAGGACCGAGATAAGGAGAAATAGCTCTTCCCACCTCATTACAAATATTTATTGCTGAACAAGAGACTGGTTTTGTTTTCCACTCCAAAAGTTCGTCAGGTCTTACAGAAGAGATTGCTCTACATACACTTCTTGTGTCTTCTAAAATGATCAGTTAGTACTATGCAGGGAATTTATTGCTTTCCAGGGAACGTGGAATGTATGGATGACATAAGAGATTATTCATTGTGGCTACAAATCAAAGGATAATTTAGTAATCTGTGGAACACCTTAAGTCGTAAGACTATTTTCAGAAACAAAAAGTGCAAGTAAAATGAACAACCATAATTACTTAAAGACAGTTTCTATGCTCCAGCTTAGTTTCATTTCTGTTAGGACTGACCATGAAAAAACAGCTGAACTTCTCAGAAACCTAACTCAATAATTCTAATAATTAATCATATTATTTATAATAACACTACATCTCTCCTAATCTGTTTGTTTAAAATACACATGAAAACACGTAAGAAATGGTAGCAGCAAAGAGTTTAAGATGATCCTGAAGACTGCGGTGGCAACCAATACTGGGTGCACTGGGACAAATCCTGTGTACCAGTGATGGGTATTCATCACTGCTTGCTTTTACTCAGCACTGTGACTCCGGGAAGGGCTCCATGAGCTGCTTTTGGATGAAAACTGAGTGGAGTTTGTGAAATAGTTGCAAGCACAGTCAGAAAAGTTTTACTGGTCAAACCATTTAAATCTAGGTTGTTTCAGAGCTATCAGATATTACAAAAGGTATTAATAGTGTATAAACTTGTGGCAACTAAAGTGGTTAAGAGGGTGGAGTCACCAGCCCCTAGATGTGTTCAAGAAGCGACGTGGCATTTGGTGCCACGGCCCAGCTGACAAGGGGGTGACTGGTCAAAGGTTGGACGCAATGAGCTCAAAGGTCTTTTCCAGCCTAAATGATTCCGCGCTTCCGTGGTTCTCGGAGTCGGTGCTGTGTGTGTGATGTAACGCCCTTTCATGGAGACCCGCCAAGGTACCAGGCAGAGCCCTGTGTAAGCGTTTACAGTGGCTCTTATCTCACCCCTCCGTGCCCTGGAAGACCTGCAAAGGCTGGCAGATTACCGGTGACCGGCAGGGTGACGGCACGCCTGTGTCCTGACGTCGGACGGAAAAGGAGATGATTAATTCGGGGTAAGTGGATGCGACAGAGGTGATGTTGTAATCACGGACAAGAGGGGAGGACACCGTGGGAGCGCTGTACGAGGTACCAGCAGCCCGGTTGGGCACACGCCGCGTATAGCGCGGTGCCCTCAGCCCCAAGCCCCACACCTGGTGTGTGCCCGTGGACAGACGGACAGCGTCGGACTCTGTGCCCGTGGACAGACGGACACCGCCGGGCCACTCTCGGGCCCCCACCGGATCCGTGTCGGGGCCCGCCCCGTGCGGGCGGGGCCGGGCTGGAAGTGACGCGGCGGACGGGCGGAGCTGCGCGGCGCTGCTGGCCAAGGCCCCATGTTGATGTCCCCGGCGCCCTCCGCGTCTGCCTAGGTAAGAGGTGTCCGGGGCGGCTGGGGGGCCGGGCAGGGCTGACACGCTCCTTCCCGCCGGCTCCGGCCGTTTCTGGGCTGAACCGGCCCGGCCGGGCCGTGCGGCCACGGTTCTGCGCCACCGGCCCCGCCAGCTGTTCGGNCGTCCTTTCCGCTGCGCAAAGCCAAGCGCCTCGTTCAGCCTTCCCGTGGGAAGCGCTTGTCATGTCAGTAATGAAGCCTGTGCGTAGCTCTTCCTCCTCCTCCTCTCCCGTCTCCTACCCGGTAGCTGTGAGTTAAGCAAGTACCCAGCATTCCCGGAACTATCCTTGAACTCTCAGTAGAACTGAGCATCACCTAAGCTCCGGGGATTTTCCTGCTAGGCAACAGTAATCCCTATGATGGTGCCGGTCCGCGTAAATTAGATTTGCGACCAGTTCTGCTTTGGGGTAGGAAACCAGCCTATCTTTGCTGGTTCCACTAGGGCTAATTTTCAGCTGTGGCAGCTGACAGCCAGTGTGCAGAAATGGATTTTTTTTTCCTTTTGATTGGCATTGGTGTCTTTTTTATTTTTTATTTTATTTTTTTTAATATATGCCCAGGCTGAGTTATAGAGTTTTAAAAATAGAACTAGTGAAAAAATGTAAAAGTTGGCTTTGTTATTAATGCTGTGTTTTCTCTTTTTTTACTTATTCTCGCTAATGAAAATTAAACACATTATTTCATGTCAGTGTTGGTTGGCTAACTTACTGAATTACCAAAAAATGAATTAATTTGTTGCAATTAAAAATAATTAAGGTTATTCTTTTTCTTTTAGAACTATAGAAATTGCTGATATGTACCATTTATACCTCAGAGTGAAATTGAGAGATGCATTGAATGTAATCCTCTGTGTTGAGATGTGTGCGAGTATTCAGGATTTTACTGTGCTGTAACATTTCCTATTCTGGACTCTGAAGCTACATAACTGATAGGATTTATTATGTACCCTGTTGTCTCTAGAAAACTGTGTTTTGATCTTTACTCAGTTTCTTGCTTGTGGAAATTCTTCTTTTTCTTTTATATCTATTAATCTTCACAAGCTTGGTGTTTCTTATGTAATCTGTGTTGGTTAGTGTACAAGACTCTTTTATTCAACATCTGATACATAAAAATAGTGTCCTGGCTGCCTGTATGCACTTCATGTGCTATTCTAAATTAAGTGGTAATAAGCTTAAAATGTTCACAGCTTAAAACAAACAAAAAATCCCCCCTGTATTTATCCTTTCCTTCTTTTGGATGATGGATCCCTGTTTATTTCAAAGTGCATCTTGTTTCAGAAAGCACAAGGTCTTTGCTACTTATTTTTTAACTGGTGATATTGTAAAAGGCTCTAGGAGGTAGACAAACACCTTTTCGTATTTGAACTGCTTGAGACTTGCAGCAGCGTGTCTCCTTTTGGTTTTCACTTGTGTCTTCAATGAAAGTAATATATTATATCACACACTTGGTAGGTACCTCTTTCAAGGTGTGAATGTGCTTGGTCAGTATAAAATTACTTTCAACAGCAATTGCAAGAACAGGATAGCTCATCTTTCCAGAAATGTCAGATACGTAAGGCCCTAATCCTTGTAGTATCAATGTTTTGACAAAATTATGATTGTACAATAGAATCAGACACTTGAAACTTCTCAGTTGGATATATTCTATTTTTAAGAGATACTGCTGAATTTGAGGAAGGGATGTTCTATTCTGCTAGTGAAGCATCTTGTGTTACTGTAGTTTGCAGTATGTATCCTGAGTGAGGTGGTGAACGGAAAGCATGATTAAAAGCTTTTGCAGTCCAGCTGATTAGTGTTAATCCCTCCAACTGCATGCATACCTCGGTGTTCCTGTTATCAATGCACACCATTGTTTATGGTAATGAAGCTAAACACGCAGCATGTGTTACGTTGAGAATAGTAAAAGATATCTATAGATGGCTAAACGGGGGCAGGAAAACTCTTGAAGAAGAAATAGGGAAAAAAGCCAGCCGAAACAAAACCCTCCTGTTTACATAAACTTTCTTATTTTTGAAAATATGTCTTAAAATGGAACTTTGATAATTTTACTGAGAGAGGAGGGAAAACTTCATGAGTAAAATTGCTGTGAAAAGCACTGAGCAGTACAGGTTTGAAAAAAGCTGAAAGCAGGGAAACTATGGGACTTTTGTTTCTCCTTCTCTAGCATGTCTAGAACCAATAAGAACCTTTCATTAATTTAGAACCCTGCTTTGTTTTCACACCACTGCTTTTATTTTCCACTATTTGAGATTGAGATATAATACTGGGGGCATTCAGCTAAGCAATGCTTTCTCTTCATCTTGATGTCATTGCTGAAATGACTGCTCTTTTTATTCTGAGAGGTGGTTATTCTGGAGAGATGCTGAGACAGTGCACTTTGGTGAATTTAGTCTATGGCTCTCTGTTTTCCAAACAGGGAAACTAATTGTTAGTTTTTTCTGTCATATGTATTTCAACTAGATCAGTTTTTGTAATTTAACTGGTTTTTCTGCTGTGTTCAAGTAACAACTTCTACGATTTTGTTGCAGATAATCATGTCATCCTTTCAAGAAGTTCCATCTTCAGCTAGCACTTTGCAGACCTCCAATTTTGCACATGTGATTTTTCAAAATGTCGCAAAAAGTTACCTTCCAAACACACATCTTGAGTGTCACTACACTCTGACCCAGTTTATCCACCCTCATCAGAAAGACTGGGTTGGTATTTTCAAGGTAAGCTTTGCTTGTTCTATTGCTATTTTTCAAATGTTTGCTTGCTCCCTTGCAAGTTAAAAAAATAAATCTCAACAAGTAAACTTTAAGTTGAACATCACTTAAGGGATTGGTTCCTGCTGTTAGAGTGTCAGTTTTGTAGCAAAGACCAAACTGGAGACCAAAACTAGAGGAGTGAGTCCAGCTGGAAGTCTGCTGGAGTAAATAGAAGATTCAATGTGTGTAGAATTAAGTGGAAATGATTTGAGAAGAGATGTGTGGTTACAGAGTGACACTGTGAAGAGGACTGAGTGAAAAATATGATACTTGTGTGTAAAGTGTGTGCAAAGAAGGAAAACTAAGCTGGAGATAGCCTGACTCACATCCCTGACTAATTTTTATTGCTAGAACAGGCTGAACAGCATAGATCTCTGAAATTATTCAAAACAGATCCTTGAAAAAAGATATTTGGAGATATTTTCAAAGATTAGTAAAGTTTCATTTATGGGATTAGAAATTGATTAATTTCTATATCTACTTCTGTTTAAGACCTTGATTTGTGTATCTTTGTCAGCATAGCTCGTAGTAGATGATGCTTCAATTCCTTATTTGAATTCTATTTAGTAGAATTTTTGATTCAGACTTCAATGAAGTGATGCTTTGGCACTGGGGAGTGGAGAAGGGTGACAGACTGATTTGTTATTCCTGTAGAACTCAGTTCACTGTTTAAGAATGTAAGTGATCGACTTTGTTGTAATCTGCAGATTCTGAGTCTTTATTCATTCAAGCTAAATTACTCCTCTGCAATGCAGAAACACTGTGCTCTGTAACAAAGCAGAAGTGTTTTTAATGCAATGTGCAGTGACTGTACAGTCACTGAATTGTGCCAGGGAGATGTTAGCTTGCAAACAGACACATTTCCCTAGTAAGAAGTTTTTAAAAATAAGTGTGTATGTGTCTTATTTGCAACGTTTTGACAAATGATGTAACTGAGAAAACACTTTAAGTTTTATTTAATGGTGTTAGTGAAATGTAAAAAAACCCTCTTTATCAAAACTTTAGGGACTGTTCTGTTTATTGCATATAAGCATCTTGAAATTATTGAAACGTGAATGTAATGACTTTGTCTGTTGGCCTAAGTGAGGGAGGATTCTAGACAGGACTCTAGAATTACTAATTAGGTAAAAAAAAAGAAGTTGGGAAAAAGTTTTTCGGTGATTATCCAAAATGCTGTGTACAGTGTACAGGTATCTGATTTCATCTTGACTGTGATGATAGATTTCATAAACTATTGACGTTATTGCACTTTATTTTACTTTAACAGAGGCAGGTAATACTTTGGCAGTCATTTGAGGAACATGTTGAGCTGGCATAAGGTAGTGCTACTGTTCAAAGAAACATCTTTTATGTAGGGTGGCTTGTTTCTTGTGCTTCCTCTTTATGTGAAATGAGATCTTGTGTGGTGAATCAAATCAGGGAATTGATTGAGGTTAAGACCAGTGTTTTGTGACTAGATTTTTTAAATGGAATTCCCCAACTGAATTTCCAGTTTGCCTGATTCTCATCAATATGAGGGAAGGAAGCATTGCAAGATGGGGAAAGAATAAAAATGGGGGTTTTTAGTGGTTATATCAACTTATACTAAGGGTTATGAACATACTTAGTATAGTTACAGTACACTGAGTGAAATGAAGCCAGCTGTCTGACTGTATCAGTCTACAAATATGTATGAGTAATGTTTGCAGTAAAATAAATTATGAAAACTTAGTCATCTTGGGACAGATAACAGAAGTTGTACTATACTGTGATCTGAGTGTAAAAATGAGTGACTTCTAGAGAATTGATTGTTCATGAGCAAATAACAAAGCACCTGGACATGCTTTGAAACCTGATGAAACCAGGTAGGGGTTTTATCATTAATTTCTCTAAAACACATATGAAGGATGCAATGCAGTAAAGTGAGCCCCCGATTGAAAAAAAAGGACAAAAGCAAATCTTGACTAATCATGAGAACAATAATTAATGACCTTCAATATTGGCTAGTATGCAATGAAAGTGGGGTTTCTGGGAGAACTCAAAGAGTCAAGTGACAGACTGTTCCTGCAGAGGGAATAGAGTTCACTTGGTCTTTTTCAAGTGCATAAGATGCTTAGAAAACAAATCTGTTCAAGCTGGTGTCATTTAACCTTTGTCTGATCTTGCACAGAAGATAACTAGTGTTTTAATAGTGAATAGTGGACAGAGGAAAAAGGCACGTAGTTAAAAAAATAATAAAGAAAACTCAGCAAAAACCCCCAACAAACAGTGGTAATTTCAGATTGGTATAGAAAACAAGTATGATGTAAGGTGCTTCCTGCGCTCTGTGAACATTGTTGGTTTTGGTTCTAATGTTGATTTTTGTTGAGTTTTAGGGGTCAGTGGCTTCAGCAGTATTCTGTCTTGTTTACTGTTCTGGCTAGATAAGAATTTTTTCATTGAGCTGAAAAAAAATCATACGTAAAAATGCCTTTTTAAGTGAATGGTTTTTATTTAGGATGCAAGTGCATTTCTTCAGCAACAATGATGTCTTGAGTAAATATTGGTTTTATATATCCTTATATTATTGCTTTTGTTTTGCTTGCCCAAATGTTAGTGCAGCTGCACAGTGAAATGGATCAGTGGGGTGATCTGCTAGGAAAATACAGCCTCTCCTCCCCCAGCTTTTACCATCTCATTCCATAACTGGTTTGGTTCTTCAGTTTAATCGTGGTGTGGTGCAATGGGCAGCTGTGCTGGTGTCACTGTGCTGGGAACAAGGGCACTGGGAAGGGCTGTGCCTGCTTTATTGGCATGGCTGTTCAATATGGCACGACAATTGAAACTTTTTTCTCAAACTTTTTTGGGATTCTCTTCTTAGCAGCAGCTTACTTGAAGTTTTAAAAGTTAAGACTGTACCAAGTTCTCTGCATATGCTGTAGGTGAAATGTGGTATTTTTTGTTCCCAGAGTAAGTTGCTAAGGCCCTTTGTGGTGGCAGTAACAGGTTTAAAAGTAGGTTCCTAGGCAAGCAATTTGCATTGTTTAGAAAAATGAAGACACAGAAGGTGTAACGTTGGATACAGGAGAATTATTTCAGATATACCAATTTTTTTTTACAAGCTAGATTATCTAAATGCATACACTAATTCTGGGATTGGATGTCTGGCAAAAACTGGGAGATGTAGGAAGTACAATAATGAAGATATTATCCTTTAGAGCAGAAGTTCTGCATATGCATTTTTTATTAGTTTTCTGTTTATTTTTCATACTTGTTCTGTACAGGAGAAGAGTCAAATGCAAGTTTTGACTCAGTCTTCAAATTTGTTGTCTGTCACTGCTGCTGTGTGGTTTTTTTTGTTTGTTTTTTTTTTTTTTGCTTTTATGATATTCTGCAGAGTCATCTGTAATCAAGTGCTAAAAGGTGTTGTTACATCCTTGCATGTTACCAAGAAAAACAAGGCATTTTTTCACACAAGTACCTGTCTAGTATTGACATGGATATCCTGAGCTGAGTTCCTATTCATGCAGTTTTATGAGAACTAGAATTTTGAGATCAGCTTTCCCTCTACGGAGGGTTTCTGTGCAGCATAACCTGATGGTTCCTACTGTGGAATCAAAGCTGAGAAGACTTAACATCCTTGATAGATTTTACAGGAGGTCTGTATTCCTAGAGTGATCCAAGACCTCTTTATTTGTTTCTGCTCATCTCTGGTTAATCAGAATCTGGAGAAGCCTTTAATGTAACCCAAAGCTAAACCTTTGAAATGAGGAAAAATAAAGAATGTGTGCACTACATCTGGTTGCAAAACTGGCCTGGCTGTAGGTAGTCCTAATTTCCGGCTAGGGAAGTCTACATCTTATGACTGTAAAATAAAATAATCATATGGCTGAGTGATATTTTTTGCATTATTAATACATAACGTCCAGATTTGCAGAAGTGTTTGAAAAACCTGCTTGGTCTCTGGGAAGCTGGGCCTACTTCTTTGTCTAGAGCATATGTGTGCAAATACGGATGTCAAATGTTCCGCATAAAAGAGAGGCAGGTTTACTTCACATCTCAAAGGCACAAGGAAGGGCTCTTATGGGCATTATGAAGATAACACATCCAGAGAGTAGTGTTAAAGGCATGGGTGTTTGTGGGGTATATCATGATACTTAGTGTATTTCTGAAGATATAATTTAGTTGAGACAGGCATGCTGGAATGACCTGCACTATCAGGACGTAATCAGTCTTACATATGTAAAGCTAGTGACTTTGGTCATGCTCTGTCATTAGTTAACTCTTCCATCAAAACTTTTCTGTTCCTCAGTTCTGGTTGATACATTTTTCTAAGTAATCTACATTACCATTCTTCTAGGATATTGACTGTCTCAGGGTACCCCTAGAGAAGAAAAGGAAATACTTTCTTTCTTAATTTCCACGTTTTTAATATCCACATCTTGGAAATGGTGAGCTGATGTTCTGCTCATCTAACATATGGAACAACTGATTAACCATAATTGGGAAGATATTAGTAACTTACTTGAACACAAAAAGTATCTCTTGCTCAGAGAGGGTACTCAGTGTTTACAAGGCCATATCTGAGCTGCTGTTTGTGCATCATTGCAGTGCCTGTGTTTACGTGCAACTTAATTTCTGTCTTTTCAATGTCCTTATTTATAGAAAATCTCAGAATTAAATTATCTGTGGTCTTTGTAACACAGTCTAACACTGTATGGATAGAGACTTCAGAAATAACTTGTTTGTGTTTTATCAAGGCAGTGTAGCTATAACTTTGTATAGTACTCTGGGTTATTTAGTCTCCTTTGGACTGCAAATAATAGTACAGCTTGTGTGAGTCATTTCAATAACCTGATTTTGTTGTAGATTGATAACTTAAGCAACAATTACTTCCACATATATGGATTACATTCTGAAGTACAGCAAACATCTGGATGTGTTATTTGCCACATGCATATAGAAATACCATTTTTCTGGCATGGTATCACTGCACAGCTGGCCATGATAGATACAGGAATGTGCAGTTCACAGTATGTCCTGTTGTTAAAATAGCTGAGAAAAGATCTATTGGAATTCAGAATGTTTTTGAGAATTGTTGTATCTGTGAATTAGAGAGATTCTGTTGATTTCTGGTTTACTTTCTTTGGAAAGACAAGTAAATAGTGCTTGGCTTAAAAACAAAAGTCCTTGGCAACCTTACTTGCTCTTTCTGTATGAGACCAAGAGAAGGATACTCTGGGTTTATGTGATGTTACCTTTGAGAAGAAATTTTAACATTTTTTCCAAGTGTCATTAATTTGCTAAAACTATTTGGTGTGGTGGGTTGTAGAATTGGCATAACAAAGCAGTCAGTAGCTGGTAACAATTTTGAAATAAGAAATTGTGCTAATTGATAGTACTTATGAGATATGGTAGCAAGGGAATAGTTAATTTAAACCCCACCTTCTCTTTTTTAATACATTTTCGTGCCTATTTTCTAATGTAAACAGTGGCTTTGTTATTCTTTGATCTGTCGTACATTTCTTTGGACAGTAATTTATATATGTAACAGGTTTACTTATAGAGAATTCATAGTTTCCATATTTATTTTGATTTATACTTAATAGAGGAAGTTGATCCTATGGTCTAGGCACTCTGTCAGTGTCATTTTGACACATTCCTCTGAACTATGAGGTAGCAATATAACCAGCAAGAGACGATCATAACTTGGGATCCTGATAGTGCCTTGATATTGCAACAAATACCATATGTTTGCAATAGTCTAAATTAATGTATGTGTTTGTAACATTTAGCAGAGATGGACTTCTTCAGGTCTGGGAGTGAGAGAACATTTTGAGATTACAGCCTTCCATAAAGAATCTAGAATACTTTGCAGCCATCTTCTATTCAAGAATGTCTCAACCCTGGGGCTCCTGTTGTATAATTGATTTTAATCCCAGTGTGAGCAGCAAGGTCATGTCTGAAGGGAAGGCTTAAGCATCTTGGCTAAGTCAAAGTTGCATGTGGTATAAGATGATCACAGACAATCTCAAACCTCCAAGGTTTGACTTTGCTTACTTATTTTGAAATGTTTATGCCTGAATATTACTACAGTGTACTTAAGTAAGTACTTTTCCTTATGTCCATGTTCTGATTTTTCTTGTATAGTTTGATTCTTTCAGAAGTGCTGTGTAGATACTATTATTTGCTGATGATGCCTGTGGAGTTCATTGCATCAATGGCATGTCAGTGTTAACAGTCAGTGATTTTGGCTGGTATGAGCTTCACTGCACCCAGATGTTTTCATTTTCCTATCTGCTAGCTGTTTTAGAAGAACTTGCTGTTTGTAGCTGCCTGTTGTAGAGTGTGTGCTACAGTAGAACAGACATTGCTATGACTTTCGAGTAATGCTACTTGACTTAGAGTTATAGCCCAAACCAATCCTGCTTGGAAAAATCTCTTCCTATGATACTGATCCCAGTAGTGTTTTGCTTAGACACCTGTGTTGTCTGTGGTTTGGGGCAAAGCAAGTCTCTCTTACCATGTGAAACATGGAAAGGCTGCTGATTTACTATTGTCAGTGATAATTAAACTGTATAAAATACATCTAGAACCTTATCTATTGTCTGTAATTTTACTTCTTTCAGAGATAGCACATTGTCTTCTTGCAGTACTTAGGGTGCTTTGCCATATTTCTTTCTCAGCTATTTAATTTACCTGTTCAATTAGAAAAGGGTGTAATTTTTACTCTGATAAATTTTGTGGTCAGGTTTTTTTAAAATTGGATTGTAATTAGGTATCTACAGTGAAGAAGTGCTGATTGTGCCCAAGTTGGTTCAGCTAAGTGAGTGTTGTTTTCCTGGGTTTCTTTCTTAGGCTTGTTGATGTTGTGTAGATGGGTCAGGCACTGTTAATGTAGCAGAATGAACACTGCTGTTCTTTCAGCTGTGTAACAGCTTTCTGAGGCCAGGGAGCAAAATGCCAAGTGAGCCTCCCATGCTGATGGTCTTTCTTTAAGGCACTCTGTCTCCAGATTGAATTGACTGACTTCATCAAGCAGTTATAAAAGGAAGGAAATTAACCAAATTGGAAAATCAGAAAAATTTTATTTCCCATGTTCATCTGAAACTCAAGAAATAAAACAAAGTTGGAAATAACTTTTACACTGAAAACACTGTGGTGTTGTAAGGTAGAGCTTTTGCCTTAGAAAAGCTTACATTCTGTGCAAGGTGAAACAGATGAGAGTTGAGGGATATACAGTGAAATAGAGTGGCTATTATTTTCCCTCAGGTAGATATTGGATAACTCATTACTGCTATATGGACAGGCATTCCCTATGTCTGCTCCCTCCCTCGTCCCCCCATTTATTTTTCTACTTAGCAAATTTTCTTCAGGCTATTCTCTTGAAACATACTGGGTGAAATGTAAATACGGGAAAGCTAATCTCACTGTGTGATGTGACATTGCAGTAAGAAAGGAGCTTATATCTGTGGGACAGCACAGAAGAAGAAAAATCTTTTGTGATGACTACATGTCTGCTAGTTAGTAGAAGGAAAACCTGTCTTGTGTGAGTATTATTTGACAGCTGAGTTGTTGCTACTTGCCCAGCCAAATTGCAAAGTACTTGGTGCTGGACTTTTAACCTTTACCAGACTTCAGCATGTTCACTGTGGCTACTGAGTTGGTTTATATGAATGAAAAGTATTTATGGTGTCCTAAATTGAAATAAGTCTTTTTGCTCAAAAGTAGGAGATAGGAATATCATGACTGGATTACTCAGTAATGGCCTATTAAAGCTTTCCATTTTATGAAGGGAAAATGAAATAAAGCGAGTTTTCAGTTGTACATTGTACATAATAACCTAATCTGGATATGACGTTTTTTGTGGGTTAAGTGATGTGTAGTCATGGCTGAGAAGGTGAAAATAGGAATTGGTTTCTGGATTGTTAATCTCTTGGTTAACTTGTGGAAGGAAAGCAAGAGTGTTTGCATTTATGCACAGTTATCTAATTAAAAAATTTATTTCAAAATGGAATTTGAAAGAATTACATGTAGAGAGTGGAAGAATGTGTTGACTGGCAGGTGCTTTTATGTCTACCTCAGCTGTAAACTGAACTTTCTTCTTCCTGTTGCTTTAGGAAGGTTGCATCATCTAAGCCTTATGTGCTCTTTTGACTGAAATAAGAATGTTTCAATTTTTTGAGTTTTGGACTTAGGGCAAAATGTTTGCAGAGTTTTCAATGAATTCCTTAAAAAGGAATGGTATCAGCACAGTCAGTCAATGGAGATGCCTGCTGTACTCATCAGATGATGAACCTGAGTTCAGGCTTCACAACGAGTGAAGTGTAGTGAGTGTAGCTTGACAGCTCATTCTTCATTTTTCTCCTCTGAATTTCACAAGGTTTTGTGTTGGAGTTCTATAATTTGCAGTGTTTGTGTGGTTGAATGTGGATGTTGTAATGGTTGCCATGGCCCGTTCCAGGTTTTTAAGTTGGACAAATAAACTGTGCCTGTTCTGCTCTTCCTGGCTCAGAGAAAGTTCCTCTGTGGGTCCTATGGAAATTTCTTATTTATTTAAGATTTCTGATAGTAGGAAGGTACTACTGTGCATATACTTTAGCACTTTGACTGGAACTTGGTTTCATGCTTTTAGTTGATTTTTTTGTTTGTTGTGATTTTTTTGGTTTGTTTTGGTTTTGGGGTTGTTTTTTTTTGTTTATGGTTGGTTGCTTTTTTTTCCAACTGATATGTGAAGTTAACTTTAAACTTCGGTTTCACATTTTGGTACATAAGAATGTGTTCTTCATACCAAAATAGAACTGTTAACTTCACATGGGTCTTCAACAGGAATTGAGTATAGGTTTTCACATTTTTCTCCTTGTTATCATCTTTTAACAGCTGTTAAGTTCTAATTATTAATGTAAATAAATATGGTTGTAGCTTCATAAATTTTCATAATTTTCATAAATTTTTAGAACTTGCTTAGTAAATTAAGGAAATGAAAAAAATATTATTGAAGGCCTTCTTTTAAATGTATTTTTATAGTGTACGTAATTTATCTCAGTGGCTATTTTTCATTGTGTTGAATTTCAAATGCAGAAATGAAAATTTCAAATCTTTCTTACAAGCATTTGTTTGTTTTCTATAATGTTTTCACAAAAAGAGGTGCTCAGTGTTAGTCACATCAGCTGTTTTGGCAGTTTAAATGGCCAGACTCTTGTTCTTATAGGCCTGACAATTTAAATACCTATATTCCTCCTGTCAGTGTGGTACAGTAAGATGTTCACATTGAATGGGTTCTTGTGGGGAATCTGGACCTCTCTCCCTTTCACAAGACTAACCTGGAAGATAATCTGTATTATTTGTAATACGTTTTGTTGGTATGATCAGCAGTAAGATAAATAGTCTAGCTTTTCTGATTCCTATCAATAAAAATGAAACTATTTTTCCAAGCTAATATGCCTGATGTTGCTGAGGATGCTGTTTGTTTTGCTTCCAAAGCTACAGGGTTTTATTTATCATATAAGCTCACTGTAGGGCTGCTGGCGAATATTCCCATCTTTTCTTCATATTTTTCACTTTTGTTGATTTCCTTTGTAGCCTTTGCCACTAGTTATAGTTTCTCAATTTTTACTTACTTTCTCTTCATCAGTGTTAAATTTTATTCATGTAGCTTTAACGCTGTCTTTAGACAACTATTGGATTTCTTTCTGAACTGAAAGAAATATCTGTGTGAAATATCACATTTAAATCATCACTGAGCCATCCAGTGTGTGTATAGTCGTAGATCTGTGATAGTATAATCTGTTGCCATAGAGAAGCTTATGCCTATGTGTATGGTAGTTTGGAACCTACTCCATACTAGGCATATTAAAGAGAATATTGACAAAATATACCAAGTACTAAAGTGAAAGTTTATTAAAACCTGTTGATAAAAAAACAGATTTCCATTTTTTTACAGATTTAAATCCTACACCTTAAACATGGATTACTTAAATTTGTTTTTATTTTATTCTCAGCATGTCATTATGTGGCTTTGCTCCTTGTTTGTGTCATCTAAGAAATAACCTTGTGGAATTTATTGATATTTATTGTTATGTAGGAGGAAAGTTGAAAAATGTTACTAAGTTAACTTGCTTTGCTGCAGAATACTCACCTTCCCCTTTAAAATGTATTAAGCTGTGAGGAAGATGACATTTGTTCATACTTCCTTCTCTGCATTGTCACATTTTGGCATGTGCAATGTGTAGCAGGGAAAACCCTCATTTTCTGAATTTCTGTGCAGTGACAAAGGCTGTTGGGCAATACACATGTGCTGATGACTTGTGTGTGCCCATTAAGAAAGAATGGAATTGTCATGATCACAAGAGTGTAAGGCAGGGAGCCTTGCCAGGGGAAAGAGATGATATGACAGGAAATATGGGGAATTGTTACAGAAAATACTTGTGGGGTAAACTTCCCCACATTCCTTTTTAGCTCTTGTATTAGTATTGCATTTTAGCTCTTGATACGTCACAGCTCTCTTTTTACCAGCAGTCCACAAATCACAGTTATACTTACGAATATGGTACCTGATGAGAAACAGACCAGGAGATGTATTTGTTTTCTACATAATTATTCTTTTTGTTTGTATCGGTATGGCTAAAGTTTAAATGACCTCAAAAAAATCCTTTAGTTGATTACTGTTAGAGGTAGAGTATTGATAAAAATGACTTTTGGTTTCAGGCTAGATCACTAAATTTATAAATCAGTATGTGATATCTAGGGAAAATATAAAAAGATAGAATTCCAGGAATAAACTGCATCAGAATTTGTTTTCATCTCCTATAAGAGACCATTTTCGTGTTTACATTCACTGGATTTTGTTTCTTCTCTACGTTTTCCAGTGTTAATAATCAGAAGGAACAATGATGTTTTAGTAAGGAAGATAGCATCAGAAGCAGTGTGTGCATATTTCAGTTTTTGAGAAATGAGAAACAGAAATGAGAACTAGAGTAAGATGAAAAGATTATTTAAGTTCTATACAATATTTGTTCTAGACATGATAATTTAGTTTCTTTTCTGAAATGAAAAGATTATGTTGACTACTCACTCACCAGGAACTAGATTTAGAAAGCTGTGTGCTTTAGTTTAGGACACCGAATAACGGTATATGCTTCACTTTTTGGAAGTAAAAAAGTCAGAAAAAAAAAGGGTAGTAACATCTGAGCTGATTTGAAGACAATGAATAATCTGAAAACTTGCAAAATGTTTTTCCTGTGAACTTTTACTGAAAAAAAAATTGATTTTACCACCTTCAAGTTACTGGAAGAGTTTTCCTTGTTATTTCTGAGCTTTTTTTGTGTGGGAATAACAACCCAGGAAGTCTCATTTTGACATCTTTAAAAGCTGCATGATAGGAGATATAGTAGAAATCTCCTTTGCTAAGAATAGGCCTCAGATATAGTAGGTGATTCCGTTCTAGTGGACATGTTGAGCATCTACACTGCTTCTCTTTAATGAGTTTTGTCTTGCAGAAGTGACTGAAAATTAGAATTTCATCTGGTTTCACTGTTGTTAATCTGTGTTTATTTAGAATATAAAAATAGCTCCATCATCTTCAACATTAGTTTTTCCATACTTCTTAATATAAAGTGAAGAAATGAATGGATATCTATGGAATAATCTATTCAAAATTTTTTATTAATGCTATGCATTAATTTGCATACATGAAATGTATGCCTATATACATATATAATTGCTGCTTTGCTATTGAATTAGTTTCACCTTTGATATTCTTTTTGCCTCTGCCTATCAGAACATGTTCTCCTTTTTTTTTCTTTTTTATTGAAAATTCCTTTAAAAGCCCAGCTATTAATGCTTTTAAAATACACTACTGCAATATATTCTTTATAAAGGAAGACTTCTAAACTTGGAGTTTGGAAGTGTTGCCTATTGAAGCAATGAAAATCACGATTGATTAACTTAATCTCTTCGTGGTTGTTGTGTGATTTTTGTGAATGGGTATTTGTTTTCTTCTTCTTCCTCTTGAAACACTGTTTTACCTGATAAAAAATGGGAAACCATTTATTCCCTTTCCCTGTCTTAATTCTTCTATAAGAGTATACCCAGTTACTGATAAACTGTATGACACCTAGCATTTGACAATGTTTTGGTTGTTTCTTTCTTTTCATCAGTGGAATAAATCAAATCTATTTATTATTTTCCTTTACCATTATGCTATTATTAATATCCATTCCTTTACAGTAGTTGCTTCGGCTTTCTGGTTTAGTTGCATGTATTTCAGGCCTGTTGGGATATGTCTTCAGCGGGTAGAATCATAGGCTCATTGAATGGCCTGAGTTGGAAGGGATGTTAAAGAAGATGTAGTTTCAACCCTTCTGCCAAGAGCAGGGACCCCCTCACTAGATCTGGTTGCTTAGAGCTCCATCCAGCCTGACCTTGAACAGTTCCAGAGGGCATCCACAGCTGCTCTGAGCAGCCTGTGCTAGTGGCTCACCACTGCAGGGAATCACACTCCTAGGAAAACTCTGAGAGCAGAGGTTTATTGAAGTTAGCAGGAAGAGACTAGATTGACTTAGCTGAGTTCCATTTTCACGAAGATCTGGTTTTTTTCTTTGCAGACATAGCATGTATGTATGAGAGAATTAGCATTCCAGTCAGATGTTGGTCTTTTGCATTGCAGAAGTTGTTAAAAAAATTCAAGTGTCAATTGTGATCTTTTCAGTACCATAGAAAGCTCTTTTTTCCCCCTCCTTTTTGTTTTCTGATGAACCATTTGGACTGTGGACACAAGAGTCAGCATTGGCAGAACGTACACTAAGAAAATTTCACAATAAAATCAAGTACTAATATTTTTGTATTTTTAATATAGAAATGCGTATCTCTATAGAAAAAAATTAATGTACCAAATAGTAGTTTAACATATAGTGAAAACTGTCTGGTGTTTTACTTTATATAGACCCTTTTATTGCCTTAGACCCATTTACTGCCTTAGGTAACAAGCTTAATAAAATTAATTCTAAATCTTTGACATGCTTGTTAAAATATTCCTGATTTGTGGACATTGTTAAGTATCTTTTGATTGCATTTTGAAGCAGAAATATGCATATTACAGTATGTTGTAAAGGCCAGACAATAATATCTTAACTGTGTATATCAAATTCTTCTGTTTAATGTTCTCTCTCTCTGTTTTTTTAAATTTTTTAAATTCTTTTTTGTTGTGGTTTCTTTAATTTTAGGTTGGTTGGAGTACTGCAAGAGATTATTACACATTTCTTTGGTCACCTATGCCAGAAAATTATGTGGAAGGATCAACTGTTAACTGTGTGCTGACTTTTCAAGGTGAGTATAAGGCAGTATCTATGTGTACTTTCCAGCCTACTCAGCTTTTTAAATACTTTCCTGTTAGTTTAATTCTGAGCATTGTATAACAGTTCTGGAGTTTAAAAAAAGGTAAATTGGAGGAGAATTTTCAACATTTCATCGTGGGAAGTTTAGTCTTATTTTAGATGTCAAGGAAAATTATAAGGAAAAGTATGTGACTTAGAATGTTTTTACATGGTAATGGCAGATATTCATGACTGATGGAGAAGCTCTGCTGGGAAACTATTAAAATACAATAAGTGACTTCGTTTAATCATCAGCAGGCTTTTTTAATCTTGGCCTCTCTTAGTGTGTTGTGTCTTTACAATCTTTAGTCTCTGGACTTCAAACATTATCGATGTGAAGTGATTCTTGTCAAAGAATAAATAGTGTGGATGATGGTTTCATAAAGGTTTGGAGTAGTCATAGAGTTGCATGGGAGCTTTTGTTGCAAGGAATTGATGGAAATGTCTGAAGCTTTTAAGAAACGAATAAGGAACAAACTAGAATATGTTACACCACTGTACAAGTTTGTAGTGTAACTACATTTTCAACACTGCGTGCAGGTCATGTCCTCTCCCTCCCCTTTGCAGTCTTGAAACAGGTCTAGTAAAGTGCAACAATGAGATCAAAATTAAGAAATAGTGGGGTTACAAAGATGAGAGCCATACTTGTTAAATAGTAAAAGGGACAATGGCTTAATAGAAAAGGACCATGTTAAATAGAAAAAGGGACAAAGTGGGTTATTACGTGAGAGGTTTATGTCTGACATTAGGAATAGCATTTATACCACATGGGAGAAATGCAGCTTTTGAACAGGTATTATCCTGGTTTGGAAGGATAAGAATTCCATACAGTTGTTTAGACATAGCCACAGTAATCTCAGGTGCTGACAGCAGTCTCTTTGTCAGGGAAACCTGACCAAGTGACCTCCCAGACTTCCTTCTGCCAGGTTTTTCAGGCTGGGAAAGGGAAATAACGAGAAGTGACTGATGTCTCTAAAATCAGATACCCGTGGCATGGGTGGATTAACCATTCTATATATCCAAATAAATTGGAACCATTGGTGTAAGCTACCAAGTGACAAGTTCAAAATGGAGGTAGAGATGATACTTTTACAGCACAGTCAACATGGAGAGCTTGTTGCCACAGGACACAAAAATGTAAAAAATCTACACACATTGAAAATCTAACATGAAAAGAGTACCTCCACTAAATTAATACTTTTCTGCTTACAAACAGAATTTTATGTACAATCTTACCTTTTTTTTTTACTTTCTTGACTTGGCCTTGTTCATGTGTGTGTTTACTGCTTAAAATGTAATTAAAAAAATTAAATAATTAAAGTCCTGCAATGATGACTGTATTAGCTTGTTGTCTTATTAAAGCTGCAAATAGTGTGAGCTTTGAGTTCAATTATTTCTCTTGCCAGGTCTTTTATTATTCTGGTACTTTCAATGATGATCATATCCACATGGTCTGATAACCTGATAACCATTTTATAACCCTGAAGTTGATTAAAAAGTGTGTGTGCTCTTTAGAACCTGGAAGGAAATCATTAGTTTCTTTTACAGTTACCAAAGTTCACTGAATGAATGAAATTGGGTTGGACTGAAACGAAAAGTGATCCAGAGGAGTAGAACTCTTCATGCCATTATCAGTCCCTTGTATGTAGAAATTTTACCACACATGAAGAGACCAAATATCTCTGTCCCATCTGTTACATTCCATCCTGACAGAGCTCCAGTTTTATAGAGCTGCTAGATTGAATCTCAATTCAAACAGTCTCCCAGTTGTGTTTGGCAAGATATTATAATGCTGCTGAGATGAGATCAGTAGAACTTACAGAGGCTTAATTATCTGAGCTAAGTAGTAAATGTTGTTCAGCATGTTAAATGTGGTTGGGGTTTTTTTAAGATCAAGTAGGTGTGCTGGAAGAAAATAATCAAATCTGTTTCTCCAATACATGTTAGACACAAGAAAAAAGACTTTCATTAGTTGTAAAATCAGGTTGTCTGAACCAATATTAAAACATGCTGAAGCAGCAATGTGGATTGTTCTACATTTATTTCTGCATAGTTTGATCTTACTTAAGCACTGAATCAGGTAAACTGAATTATAGTGCTATATAGGAAAGTGTAGCCAGGTCCAGAAGCATGAATCCTGATGCTCTGAGGTTCAGATACTATTCCCCGAGTGACTGTTGATAAAGTATAAGACTAATAGAGACATGAAGTTCTTGATACAAGTGCTGTCTATACAGCAAATAGAATGTTTTACTATTTCTAGGAAAGATAGCTAAGACTTGCAGGAATCTGGAATAAAAGTTGATGAAAAATTAGTGATAAAGTTAGAAAGGGAGGAGATTGAAATGTGGTGAAATAACTGAAATGGGTGACATCACCTGCTGGACCAAACACTGGGTAAGGGTTTATTATGTTAGTATCACCCTCAGGCTGGCTACAGTATCTGAAAAGAATATCTGAATAAAATATCTGAATAAAACTGGCTGGTTTAGTGTTCTTACCATTAAATTGAATAAGGCATAGGTCTTGAGTACACTAATAAAGGTAAAAATGTCAGTAGTTCTTGAAATGATTGTTTAATATTCATAAATCTTACTGAGAATAATGAATCTGGGTCATGCAAGAGGCTTGAAGCTTTAGTGGGCTGCAGTTCAGTGGACAGTGACACAGAAATCCTCAAATAATTTGCTTGCACCATGTACCATTACATGGCTTCAAGAAAGAGGACTTATTCTTACCTTGTAAAGTCTAGAAAAGTTTGTTTCAATTTTAAAAAGTAAGCTCTTTGTTAAACTCCAGGCTCGTCCCTTTCAGCTGGTGTCATCTGTTCAAAGCATTTCTGTGCTTTGGCATTGAAGAATAGCAAAAAAAAAACCCTCCCCCCAAAACAACAAGAGCCTATGTACAAATGGTACCCAGTGAAGTTGCAGATTGCATATTATATGTAATAATTATATATATTATATGCATATAATAATACAGTTATATAATTACAATTAATACCTGCATATTATTTTGTCTTTTTTTGTTGTATTTGGTTGTGTAAATATTTCAAGGCCAAAAAACTACTTACTCTCTGTTCTGTGACTGTACAGCTGGTACACAATAATATGGTCATGATGCAACTTCATGGCATCTGATTGCTAATGATTCTGTTTCATAAATGTATAAACAGCAGCTGTTAATGTATGTGAGGTAATGTGTACATATAGCAGCTATTGCCTAAGACTGTTTAATCTTTGTCTTAAATGCTAGTAGAAATTGCTGTGGGATGAAGGTTACTAAATAGGATGACTTTTTCTTTTTGCTGTTTTGGTTATATATTTATGCCTTAGTGATGCAATGAGCATGAAATCTGTAATTCAAATATGATGTGGTAATCTGTCTGCAGATGGAGACTTGTTAGCTTGTGTAGAATATTTCTTCAAATATGAATTTATTTTGATAGGATATTATCTACCAAATGATGACGGGGAATTTTATCAGTTCTGTTACGTGACTTACAAAGGAGAAATCCGTGGAGCAAGCACACCTTTCCAGTTTCGTACCTCTTCTCCTGTTGAAGAATTGCTGACTATGGAAGATGAAGGAAACTCTGATATGTTAGTGGTGACCACAAAAGCTGGACTTCTTGAGGTTTGATACAAAAATTCTTAAAATGCATTTTTTTTAATACTATATACAGACAATCACAGATACTGAAGAAAAAACTAGCAGGAAAAGACCTGCATGTATCTGTGTAATGTATCTATCTATTTCTGGCCATTCTGTAGTATTTGGTTGAGGTTAGAACACTTGCAAATGAAACAAATCAAGATTTAAAAACATACAGCATGCATTGGGAAACACAAGAGTGAATATTGCCCGTCGCTCACATCTGTAGTCACTAGCTAACTGGAGGGGGGGAAGATACAGATACTCCTTGTGTGAAATGGTACTTGTAAGGAAAAGAGTTATGGAACCAGTATACTTTTATTTTTGCCCAAGTTAAGAGCCCTGGAGTGTGAGCTGAATAATTGCAGATGCCTAAGAATATTAGAGTAGCTCTTGTTTTATTTTAAGCAGTTTTCTGTATTGTGTTCTTTGCTAGAGAGATGTGGTTAGCCTTGTGTACTTACATCCAGAGTCAAGGTGTTTTATATTTGCTTGTTGTTGTCTGTAGGCTGAACACTATTTAACCAAACAAACGAAAAAGAAACCCAAACTAGCTTTTGTGTTAGTTTCTTGGAAAATTGCTCAGTGCAGTTCCCTTACCTTGCCATCAAACATTTTATAAAGTTGTCAGTTGCATCTAGGCACATAGGTGCATGTGTTTGATTTATGGTTTTCAAAATTTAGGGATAAGAGTTAGTACAGAGATACATCTGGGATATTTTTGCTTTTCAGATATGTACTTGCAGGTCTAAAATTAAAGAAGTTCTCAGGTATTTTTTCTGATCTTTGTTTATAGAACTGTAGAATGGTTGGGGTTGGAAGGAACCATATAATGTCATCTGCTCCAACCCCCAGTGAATAGGGACATCTTCAACTAGAGCTGGTTGCTCACAGCCCCATCCAGCCTGACCTTCAACTTTTTCAAGGATGTTGCATCTACCACCTCTCTGGGCAACCCTTTCTAGTGTTCCACCACCCTCATCATAAAAGTTTCTTCCTTACATCTAATCTGAGTCTCCTTTAGTTTAAAACCTTCACCCCTTGTTCTGTTACTACAGGCCCTACTAAATAGTCTGCCCATCTTTTTTATAAGTTCCCTTTAAGTACTGAAAGGGCACAGTTCATGTTCCAGGGCTTACTTTTCAGGTGTTGGTGGGGTGTGGGGTGTGTGTGTTCATTTTTCTCAAGAAATTCCTCAAATACTCCTTTAGAGAGAATGTGTGTCCCTACAGTCAGCTGTCATTTTTTTCCCAAGCTGCCATCATGAGAATTAGCTCTTGCTGTCACTTGGGAACAGTAAAGACACTTCATTGAAGGAAGCAAAACTTGAGGATAAATCAGGACAGTGCAAGTATGCTATCTAATGGCAGTCTGGTACTATGCAGTAACAGCAATTAAACTTCAGAAATTAGAGAGTAAGGGGAAAACTGTAGTAACCTAACCAGGGAACACACAATTTGTGCTTCTGCTCAAACACCGGAGTAATTAGTTATCCACTTGTTAGATTAGAATGAAGGGGAGAAAAATTACCACATCCCATTATTTTCTTTTTTCTTTTTTTTTTTTTTTTAATAGTTTAAAATTGAAAAAATAATAAAAGAAAAAGAAGAACTATTAAAGGTAACTTCTGTTCTGGAAAAGGAAACAACGCAACTCCGAGATCAAGTGGAACAACTGGAAAAAGAACTTAACCATGAAAAGCAGAGATGTGAACAACTGCAAGCAGAGCAAAAGGTTAGTTGTTTAACTGATTAAAGCTGACTCATAATGTCTGTATTAACTGCTTTTTCAAGAACCAGTCGAACTGTGTGAAAATCAGCTATCAAAACCCTTCAGCAGTTAGATAGACTTTTACACTAGAATAGGTCAGTTCCTATTAACCTCCTGCCACTATTCCTTTTATGTCGTAAAATGGCTAAAATATGTAAGCCTTTTGGTACCAGGCTTGGTAAGATAATCAGTGACAACTGTTACCAGATGTTTGATATTTAACTGTGGATTTCATAGTGGAAAGTAGTTGATAATTTAAAGTTTGCTTACATTAATTGAAAACGGAGGAAAGCTTTTCAAAACAAGCTCTCCTTAGGGAGTAACTGCATAGAACAGAATCTGTTGAAAATGGTAAAAGTTTTGATATGAAAAGCAAAGATCAAAAGAGAATGCTTCTGCCAAGGTATGTAGAGGGAAAAGTAACTAGTAACTGACTTCTCTTAAAAGGTTTCACAATTCAAAGGGAAAAGAAGCATAAACCTAAAAATCTGTTTAAAGTGTTAATTAATAGTGAAAATGTAAATGTAGTCTAAACCAAAGCCAGCTTAATTTAGAATTCTGCATGTGGTAAGGAGGAAATCTAATTCTATAAAAAGGACACCAAAAAGTTGGACCTAATCTATTTTTAAACTGCTGCTTTTTTAAAAAACTCAACTTTTAGGAGAAGATTAAAAACATGTGGGAGGGAGGTGGTGACATGGACAAATTTGAAGTAATGAAACCTATATAATTTAGCTGTGGACAGCAGTTAATAGACTATTTCTAGGTACTAGTGTGTACATGTCAACAGTCCTGTGTCATACACCTTTAATAGAAGTTTGTTGAGAGAACTTGAAAATGTTAGTGCTTTTTAATATACTTTTGAAGAGTGAATGAAATGGACGAGAGCGTTGGCTAAGGAAAAGAGAAAGGATAAGATATTGTTTTGAAAAAGTTTATTTCTATTAAAGTAAGTTTTAATTTAATGTGCATGGGAGAACTAGCTTAAATCAATGAGAGAAGAACAGAAATTCACATTTCATGGATTTGCAGATCATAAGTTTGGTGAATAAATCTGAATGAGCTACATACACTTTTCATTGTCAATGGAGGCTCTTATTTAAAAAAATATTTGGAAGCAAACTGTCAGTTCCAGTGTTAGCTTTACTATTCTATTTTAGAACAATTTGTGAAATAGAATTTTGGCTGCTATCGAGCAAGGGTATAGTTAGACTGTATAGGAACAAAAAATGTCTCAATGCTTTCTCACATTTTACAGTGAACGTCTCTAATCCAAAATAGTTGTGCTTCTGAAATACTAGAATTTAGCAAATAGAATTTAATTTCAGAAATGCTTAGATTTGTGGGTTTTTTCTGTCTTTTTTTTTTCTTTGCTGTTGTTGTTCGGCTTTGGCTTTGTGTTTTCATGAAGAGAGAATGCAGTGTGACAAACTTCTTGCTTGTATTTAGGTACAAATAGATGTCGGATCTGAAACTCATTGAGCTCTTCACCTGGCTAAAATACCATGGAAATTTTCTAACATAGGCTACTTTTTTGTCTCTAAGACTTTGATGCTGTCTTATTTTACATCTTCTACGTCCTGTTCTCTTATACACTTTTTAAAAAAAGAAATATATATGCTGAGTTGAAAAAATATTTGTTTATGTATATAAGCAAAATATAAATGGGGTGTTATTCCTGAAAATTAAGCAAGCATGTACAACATCTACTAAATCAGATGCAGTAAGTTAATTTCTGAATCCTCAGAAATTTCAGTAAACAATGCTTTATATATGGCTCTCCAGTCTTGAAGATAACTTGCTCTCCTTTCCTCCCCACCCCAGTAAATGAAATAACAGAAGTGGATCACAGGATTATGTAATTTATGTTTGCTGGGAATACATACAGTATGTTAATGCATTGATTTAAAGATTGCTGAGCAGCAGTGACACAGCACTCAGTTGGATTTCAGTAGCTGGATTTTATTTTTCTTGTGGCTTGTTTAAAAAATAAAGCATCAACCAAACTGAAAAATCCGAACAAAACAACCCCACGAAACACCCCCTTCCCCAGTTGACCACTAACACAGATCTTGCAAAACAGATCCTGAACACAGCCCTGAGATAATCTAGTGCACTTTGTGTGATGTCAGTAGTTGTTATTGGCAATAAACCTAAGCAATGCATTAACTTGGATGTTTTTATATGAGACTACAGAGTACAATCTTTGAAGTGATCAGGAATCAGAATGGATTTTTATTTTTTGTAACAGCAAAATCTTCACAGGTGTATAGTGTGAGCCAGGTTGTTTTGGCTTGGTTTATGGGTTTTTTACCTTTCGAGTGGTTGTTTTAACCATGTATTATGGGGGCTTTTTATTTGCTTCACTTATTTCTAGTTCTCTTTTTTCATATGCATGTGAATTTTCAGTTATGCTCTACAAACTTTTAATACATAAATAGGTAAAAAGTAGAAGTGATTAATTAAAAAAAATTATTTTAAAAATCTTTAACTTAGGTAAAGATTTGACTATTTGGAATTCCACTTAAAACATCTTCCAATATACTTTCATATTAATCTAATGATCAACAATTAATAAAACAAAATAACCCATAGAAGAAAATATAATGTTTGTGTATATGAGATGTCATTGCCTTTGTAGTTTAAGGCAGCTATAATTGATAGAAATTTATTTCTGTTAAAAATAAAGCTTAACTTAAGTTGAACCTATGTGCCATCTCTTAAGAACATACGATTTATTGTTTGTTTTTGCAAGTACTTCTGTTAGGAAGTGCTGAGTATATTTTTGCTTGTGCAAAAAGCTCTCAAAAAACCCAAAGTAGTACAAAGCACTGTGTTTAAAAAGCCATAATTGCATGTGCCAAGGAAGAGGATGTGTCTGTACTGACATATGTATTTGATTCTAATTGAGTCCAGAGCTCTTCGTGTTGCTGATGTATTGGTGACTGGTATTTACTTACTACATTTGTATTGTGATAAGGGAGCCCTGGAGTTATGAACCCCCTGGATGCATAATACTTGTCAATCTGCCTAATTTCTAAAAGTCTCACTTAGTTTCTCAGAGAAAATAATATGATTATCTGAGCTCATGTGTTTTGTCTTTTGATCAAATCCGTTGTTAAGGTATGTTACCTTTTTGTAATTGCATTGAACAGAATGTGGATGATGCAGTTAGAGTTGTAATACATAAGTTACTTTACTATGGTGCAGCATAACAGATGGAAGATAGGAAAGCTCCAAGTTCCTAACATGAAAATGTTTCCTTAAAAACCAGTTCTCTTAAAATCCCTTTTTATTAATACTTATTTTTATGCCTTTAGACTACTTTCTTTTTGGTGTTGATTTCTATCACTATACTTTCAGAAAGAGCTCAGAAGTAGTTTGGATCATTGAGAAATGCTTCTGTAGAAGCATTGCTTTCTTAAAATAGGATGGTTGTAGACATGACAATGCCACAACTAATCCCAATTAGTGCTTCCCTCCTACTCCTGATTAAATTACCTCTCTTCATACCTAGTTATTCTTAGAAAATTTTGGACACTGGAAGTGGTGTCTTCTCTGTCTACTTTTTGCTGAGTTGTCGTATTTTGTAATTGTGTTTGGAGAAAATATTGGGAAGAGGTAAACTAAAAGTAATCAACCTTTTAAGAACATGGTGTACTAAACAATCTATTCAGGTGTGATACAGTCAGTGAGCCATGAAGCTTGACTATTGGCCTCTATACATGTTTTCAGGTACTGAAAAGATTTCCAGTTTTTGAGTTTTACTAATAGGAGAGTTACTGTGTTCGTGGCACTTGAAATTAATGGCTACAGCAGACTACAGACTTTGGTTTGCTTAGGTGCCCTTGCTGTTCCGGAGATAAACAGTTCTATGTTGCCTTCTTACAAGGTAGCCATGTCATTTCCTGCTAAAGGTAGAAGGAATAAATGCATTTGAGACATAAAGTCATAATGTGCTGTTAGAGTTCTTGAAACATATCTTCTTGTAACACGTTATTGCACTCTTACTACTTGTCCCTAAAGGCTTTTGGTTTTGTAGGTTTGGTTAATTTTTTAAGTGCTTTATCACATTAATTAAAAAAGATACTGCAGACTGGATTTTTTTCTTGTTGTAATTGCCACCATCACAGAAGAAAAAAATATTTGCAAGGCACACAGCTGGGCATTAGTCAGTGTTTGCACTCACAGGGAACGTGCTCTCCAGCCCCACTTTTGTAGTGTGTACTTACGGTTTATTACCACTAAGTTGTGTTAATAACCCCACCCTGCCAAAGCTTGAGATACTGTGAGGTGAGGGACGAATTTCTTTTAGTTGATCTTTTTCCTGTTATCCAAGGCCTGCTTACTGCAGTATGTAGTTGTACTGACAAAATCAGTTTAGAGAGGGTGTAAGTGGCCTTTCCTTTTCCTGCCCCCAGCATGAAAATTTCCTGCCCTCCTCTTTTAGCCTTTTGAAAAGGGCTTGCCATATTTTCAGTTAGAGGAAAACATAGTATTCTTTTGCAGCAGTTTTAATGTCAGTTAAACCATTCCTACTTTTTTTTTTCCCTAGATGACATTAAAATAGTTCTTACTGAGTGTGAAGATTTAACTTAATCTGTTACTATTCTGTGTGGGAATTCAGAGTAAATGTGAAGTTATTGGAAATGTTTCAGAAATGTCACGTCTTTTTCTTACAACCTTCTGTTAATGTTTCAGAGTTAATCTGTTTTGACTAGGGCGATGTTCCCTGGTAGCACACTTCTATTTAGGATCATGCTATATATACACCTTGCAACTCTAGCAGTGTAACACTGTTAAACTACTGATGTGACTGTGCACTATGATTATTTTGCTTAAGAGGACGACACATTATGCATAGTTAACACAACTGTCTCAGGTTGCTTTTAATATTTCAACTTTTCCTATGGTTTACATTTGTAAACTGATATATAGTTAGTGTGTTGAATAACATTATTATGCTGCTTTTAGCTGAATACATTTTGATTTTTTTAAAGTTGAAGGAAACAAACTTAAAAATGGAAGAAAAGCATAATATGTTTTTATTTAGAAAACAATCATACAAATATTTCTAATCTGTTTTAGAAATTATGAATATAAAATGTATATAGCTTTGTGCATAATAAGAATGCTTGTTTTTGGTCTTTGTTTTGTGTATGCTTAAACTGTGTGTAAAGTCTGGCAGCAGTGCACTTGCCTACTGTTTTAAGATTCAGTTTTACTGTGTTGAAGAAGAGAAGCATGAAGTAGTCATTGTGTGTTTTTCATTGGTCATTTCTTTGATACTCTGCACCCCTTCAATTTTATGAATGATGATTTTGTGCTTTTGTAGAGAGAGAGCAGAGCTTGCAAAAGATGCTTTTGCAGTCATTGGTCTCCCTCTAGTGGGAAGAGGGCACTTCTGAACTGATTTCTTTAACATGTCAGTGGTGACAAGTCTTATTCCTCTGGCAGTAGTTCCTATGTTTAGCTTGAGTCAAAAGCAGTGGAGTTGGAGACTACCTGTTCATCCTTTGATCTTGTGAACATTTGAATAGGATTTCTGTTACGATGCTGGCATAAATTGAGGCAAAGTTAGTTTACTGACTTGATAAATTTGTTCTTTCATGCTTTTTATAAATTTAGTTCACCATTTTTAAAGGTGGGCTTATTTATCTATCTGATGGGGATTTTTAATAAGGCATCCATGTAAATTCACATTCTGCTGACAGGTTCTACCTGCACAGTAGCTTTAGTTATTGAAGAACTTGATTCAAGTATCAGGGATTCATTTAAGCTGGCTCTTGAGGCCATTTTATAATGAGTTTTTCTCTGCTTAGATAGTGAAAAAACACTGTTGTGCAGTGTGATATGTCAGCAGTATGAGTAAGTAGTACTAGTGCCCAGTTCAGCCTGTGTGCACAGAAGTAAGTAAATAAATTGTTTTTTTCAGTGTCTTTTTAGATTAGCCTGTTCACACTGTTCATGTGTACTGCATGTGTGAAAATCTGACGGTCAGGAAAATGCATTGTTTGAGAAAAAAAACAACACCAAAATTAAGGAACAAGAAACTATCCAGAAGGCAAAAAAACCCAAACAACAACCAAAAAACTGCTCCCCAGCCCAAAAAGCAAACCTCCCCCCGAGTTTCATTAATTTTAGACACAAATTAAACACTCTGAATTTGCTCAGGTTAGTACTAGCAATTACAGCACCCTTGGGTACTATAAACATCATATGAAGAGAAAACCCCGCTTCTTGGTTTTTTTGACTGTTCTGTGTATGAATGTTTCTTAAACTGGATAACTGAAAGTTATTTCACTGGAAAATTAAATAGTAACTTGAGATACACTACAATTCAACATACGTATTCATGAAAATGACTTTGCAAAATCAATTGCTTATAGTGAAATTACAGCATGTTTTAAGGAATTAACATTGTGACATGTAAATACATGCTGCAAAATTAGGAGCTTCAGCTGCCTCCTGCAAAAACTTGCATGTTTGTAATCTTCAGACAGTAATTGAGAGACTGATGTAACTTAGATGAACTTAACTCTTACAGACTTATACCTTAGTTTTGTAGTTTTGATCACTTTTATGATGTTAAAGTGATGATGTTAAAGTGACATCTTAGATTTTTGAAATTGACTGACTGCAATGCTTTTTAGGACAGTATTTCTATTACAGCTCATAGTCAGGAGGATAAAAGCTTAATGTCATTGAAGTAATTTGGATTCATTTGCTGTTTTACTTTACTGAATGCTTAAATTTGCAACTTCAGGTTTCCTTTCAGAACTTTCATGTTGTGTGTTATGGGCAGACTCAGATTGTGCACTGGCTGCAGCAGTGCTGTGTTATGTCCATCATTTATACTCAGAGGGCCTTTAAACAGAGTATGATGTCAGCCAAGGGTTGCTCATGATTCTGTTGGAGCTGCTGTGATGTCAGTGGGATAAAGAAAAGGCTCCTACAGATAATTGATCTAAACCCCCTAAATTCTCTGTAGGATATCAAGTGCAATAGTTCCAGTGACATTAAATTACACCCAGATAAATCAATCCAACTGAAAGGTGTTGCTGCTTTTTTTTGTGTGTGTTTGTTTGCTTTTTAGTTTTTTTTTCATTTTTGTTTTTAAGTAGATTGCCTTGTATTTAGTGATTTGACCTCTTCACTGTGAGCTGCATAGCTCATTTCTAACTTTTCACCCTTCTTCATGACAGTGTATGCATTCTCTAAAAAGTATTAAAAGGCTGTAGATACTAGCCATTAATCAGAAGTGAATGCTTGAGGTGTGGGATGACTTTGAAAACGTTGGTAGGGAGTTGTACATGTTATGGAAAGGGAAGATGAAGCATAAAAAGCCATGCTGACTATTGCCATACTGCAAGGTGTCACATCTGAAAATAGTCTTAGATTGTATTTTTCAAGTATTTTCTTCTCTTTGTTGGATCTCTACCTTTAGTATGTTTGAAAAACGTGTTGTATGTACTGATCATAGGAAGGGATATCTGTACCATTCCATGAACCAGACTGTGCTCAGCAATGTTTTACTTCTGTTGTAAAAATCCTTTAGAAGTGAGAAATAAGTAGGAAAAGCATGCCGTTCTTCATTGTTGAATGTGTGGATTTTTGCCATGATTTTCTCTTATAAAAATGAGAATTTAGAAACATTATGGCTATTCAGTTCTCAAATGGAAGTTTGTTAGTCCTCTTGCAGCAGGAATTTATTAATTAAATGGATTTTAAATGTGTTTCAAGGGTGACCCCAGGCATGATCTTCGCATATCCTTTAGGTAGAGCTTATAATAGCTTTATGAGGACAGTGTTGCATGGAATTACAATAAAATTATTTTTAAAATAAGCAGTCTTAAATCTGCCATTTTAGAATAATGGTAAAGATTTTGGAACCCCCTTATTTCTTCTTGTTCCCTATCTGAAGGTACATCAAGGTTTTCAAAGTGAAATTTCAATTCTAGGGGAATTAACTTGACAACTCATTGAATTTTTGTTGTTGTTTCATTTTACTAATGAGACTCCTAGTTGGTACAGGAATTTTTGTTTCGATAACTTTTGTAGCAGTAAAGCTGATTTAAGTAATTTCTGGTTGCTTTACTCTTGACACTTGTAGTGCTGTTTACTTCCCACTTTCACCCTTATGGCTCTCGCAGCTCTAGGGAAAGAGGTGGGGGAGCTGCATTTGTAACTGGTTTAAAAATAACCTTAAAATTGTTGGGTATTTTTAAACCAGTTCATTAAAATGATTCATGTTCTTGCTGTGCTTTTTTTACTCCTCTGTTAAGAAGGTGGAAGAAAATAGATAACATTGGTAGTTGTACTGGATAAGATAAATGAATTAAAGCAGTGATTACAGAAAGTAATTATCTTTTTTGTAAGAGCAGTTGTACATTTAGTTGATGTGTTTATTATATTCTTTCCCTTTAGACTCCTTCCAAACACAATTGACTTTACCTGTAAAATAGTCCAAGAGTACTCATTTTAAATTTTACAGGCTCTGAAACCACTGTAGCCAGTGTATGGGACTAGGGATGTCTACATCTAAATTGAATTACAAAGAATTCTGTAAAATAACAAGTCGTCTCTAAAAATTAAACCTTTTTTTTTCTTTAAAAACTGTAGGCTTTAGTTGTATCTAAACAACTTTATTAGGTGAGAATCTGTTAAGTATGGAACTTTTACATTTTAATACCATGTCCCTTTAGAATAACTAGCAAAGCAGCATCAATTGTAATGCTGTTTGTGGAGAGAATTTTTTTCAGGCTATTAATTCCTTTTAATATATGTTACATTTGGCAGGCTGTTTGAACTGTTTGTACAGTTTGTATATATAATGTATCAGATTAAATTCTTTTGAAGGCACTTGGGTTACTACAGTTACAGTTATACCGAAGTGGTGTTTAGAGAAAACACAGATATGCATTGAAATAGACTTTTTACTATACTGGGCTTTCAAAACAGGGGCAAGTAATTAGTCTCCACTGCACTAGGGGAGGACAAGCAGTTACAGAGTGTGTTGTTGCTGCTGGTTATATAGCAAGTTTTACTTGGAATACTGACTTTAATTGAAATATCCTGCCCTCGTTACACCAAGTACATACATTTTTGGTTGCAAGAAACTGATAGCTCTTCAAAAATAAAGACTTTTATGAAAGTTGTGGGTTATCTTCTCCAATGCTGTTTTTTAAAAAAAGATGGCACATTCATGATCCCTTGAAATACTTTTTTATATGAAGACATAAGAAAGCCATTTAGAGTTTAAATAGTTGTAATATATTAGTCCTTTTCTTTTATATGGCAAAAATAAAAATCTGTATGCTGGTTTAGTGAGTAGCAAGTGAGTGAGTCGAGTCATCAGATACTTTTGCCACTCCTCAATTCCGTACTGCCTACTCTTCAACAAACCCCTCCGCCCAAAAAAAATCACAATGCTCAAACTTCTGTTTAGTTGCTTGTAAAAGTGGAGCTTAATTATACTTGTGAACAGTGTATCTTGACAATTAATGACTGAAACCAGTCCTCATTATATTTTATTGTACTTAAAACATTGTTTGTTAGGTTGGAATTTGGCCAGTAGGGGTTCTTCATAAAGTCTGGCTGGTGTGTTTCTCTTGATGTAGCAGTGCAGTCCTGTTATTTCAGGGCATGGAACTTTGTTTAAAAATGAATAGATGAAGTAGTGCTTTAATCTTCCAAATCTAGAGCAGAAAGACAACTTAGTATCTACACAAGCACTCCTAAGTCATGCTGTAGTTAGGCATGTTGGTCAGTCTGTCTTGACCTTGTTTTACACTTTGATTCGTATCACTGTTATGGTTGATAATAAGTTGAGATTTATCATACTTGGATATCAGAAAAATGTGGCATATTATCTCATTAGATGTGATCTACTTTAGTGTTACTTGTTGTGTTTTTTTTTCCCCCAAGAAAGTAGTTATGTTGATAAAAAATATTTTCAGGCTTATTCAAGACTTTAAGTAGCTGTTTTGCTGTGGTGGAGATGGCATTCAGCTGTCCACTGCCTTAGAACAGTATGGACATTGCTGTAATTAGATAACCAATGCAATACTTAAAATAATTTATTATCTTGTATTTGTCAGTTTTTTGACAAAATAATCTGTTTTGAGTATTGTCATCATCCTCTGTCTCAGCTTCCAATATCCAAGACATAAATTTCACAATGGTTGTATGGGCCTGCTTGAGCTATGTGAGACCTTTTGTATGTTCTAGCTAGGAGAATGTCATGTAGTAACCAGCTCTAAATCAGAATTTTGTTTTGTTTGTTTCTCCTTTTGCCTGCAGTTGTCTTTACCATGGCTTGCTTCTGTAGTGTAACTGTCTGGAAACATGCAAGCTCTTCTTTTTTAGTAAAAGGAGGTACAAAGTGAAATAAAAATGCTTTGTTTTCTAAGCTAGACAGTCAGTGGTTTGTTTGTGAAAAGGATATAGGCAGAAGATAGGAAATAATGTGTTTATCCTGTACTCTGAAGTCTTTGGTAGGCTCTGAGTAACTGAATGCTTGCACCCAAACAAACTCCTTATTGATCTCTTATTAATACATGAATTGTGCATAGCCAATATTCAATATATATTTATTTACGTATACTTGAAATGGGCTTGTTAAACATTTTAAGGAAGAGAAGAAATAAATCAAATGGCCATACTTTGGCATTAATTCAAATAGCATGTCTTAATTCTGAAGCATCACATTCTTAAATGACATCTATTTGGATTTTTTTTAAAGGATAATATTCAAACATCAGAGGCTATTAAAAGGGAAAATAATGAATTGAAGAAGAAGCATGATGAGGCTGCTTCAAAAGTTCTTCAGCTTGAAGAAGATATCATGACTGTTACTCAGAAAGCCATTGCAAAAGAAACTGAGTTAGACAGGTACTTATTCTTTTGTTCTTTACCTTCCTTATTTTACGTTTTTCCCCTCAGGTGTTTTTTAGACTAACATTTTTTATTATGTGCATGGATTTTCTGTATTAATTGTTCTGTACTATTAATTTTTCAATGTTTTAGTCTGAAGGACAAACTGAAGAAAGTGACGCTTGAGAAGGAGCAACTTGAATGTGTGTTAAAGACAGAAAAGGATGAAAAAGAACTTTATAAGGTAACTTTATTACTTGTACCTGTATACGCTGGAATGAAGCAATTTGAAATAAAGGTAATAATGTCTTATGGAGAAGTCTAATAAATTGAATTTTTAAAGGAAAAATGAAAATGGGTAACTTCTGTGAACATATCTTTAAGACAGTTATAGATGTTCTCATATAAAAATGAATGAGGAAAACAGCATCTGAATTCAACCATGGTATAAAAAGGTCTCTCAGAAGGAGACTGGATCACCAATTTGTGAAAGCTCAGACACAGTAACAAAAAATAATAGATTCTAGTGAGAAAATTCTTTAGTTATACAGTGCATCACCCAGTAACTGATCATCTTTAACACACTTCTTCATAACCGAAATACTTCTTAGTCAAGTCAATACTTCTTAAACTCTCTCTCCAGACTTTGTTTTCTAAATCCCTCTTCTTGAGCCTTGTGTGTAACACTGAGAAGCTTCAGTAGGTTCTCTATTGGATTGGTTTTTACTAGCATGGCTGATTTCTTTAGCTGGTATTGAGAGACACCCATATATAGAGTAAAATGTACTGCCACCCTCCCTCCCCCAACAGAAAAAGCTTTATATGCTAAAATAATTAGATCCATAGGTTGCGTGAAACAAATCATGTATATTTAAAAGATTATTTCTGCTCCTAGATTATAAAATCTCAAAGAATCTTTTACAAGCATGGAATCCCTTTGTAAATAACAAGATCTTCTGGTCTGAGTGGGAAACAGTTGCATGCAGGAGCTATTTTGCATTATTGTAGGCAGAGTTGTTAAAAGTAGTTTGCTGTCATTGAAGATGAATTTTCCTGATATAGACCTGTTTGCTTAGATGACTGGGCAGTTACTACTAGAAGTTTAATTTCTCTTTAGTTTTCTTCAAGTCGTTTCTCTTTTGGCTGTCCTTAGTTGTCCAGCATTTGTGAAGAGAGGAGTGAGTCCTGAATAACTTGATTTGATGTGGAGAGAAATTAGGGCTTTAACTTTTAGCTAATGAGTGGAGCTGTTGTTAGGTGACCATACTGAAAGAATTCCAGCCAGAAAGTTTGGGCTAGAGGGCAGTGATAATATCAAATGTTAAATTTTTCTCTTTACCATTTCTATCTAATCTGCCTCAAGTTAGAATAAATTAGAATTCAGTGAGCACATGAATAATAAATAGACAGGTGAACAGTAGTTCTCCTAATGTGGAAGAAATTTGACATGTTCTAGCATCATTGCAGATACACTTGAAGAATACAGAAATAGAAAACACCAAACTAGTAAAAGAAATCCAGACGATTAAGAATTTGGATGCAAACAAAGAAAACATGATATCGTTTTATAAAGAGGAGGTTGGCAGATTACAGCTATTAATAGCTGAAAAAGAAAATGTGAAGAAAGCTTTTTTGCACTCCTCATCAAACAAGGTAAGCAGTACTGATACACTGGGCTGATGTGAATAAACATATCTAATGTTCTATGTGCTTGACAAGAGAAAGGAAGAAGTTGAAGAAATCATCAGGGTATAGGCTAAGAGGCATGAGGATTATGATGTTCTGTGTAGATGCAGAAAATGGTGAAAAGACTGAGATCTGTTCTACTTTTGCACCTTTTGAGCTTGTTGAGGTCTCACATGATGAACTGAGAGTAATTGTGTGTGAAAAAGTAATCTTTGTGTTCAGTAAAAGGGGTGTGCTCCTGTATTGCTTTTAGCTTCATGAAAAAGGAAAAGGAGTTGAGGTAAAGGTTTGTAATGTAGCTGTGTTGAGACTCTAGAGGATGATGGAGAAGAAAAGAAGGGACATGGAATGATTGCTGAAGGACTTGTTAGATGAATGTACTATCAAGCTGCAATGCTGGCTGAGAACTCTGTAGTGACAATAAGTTTTCAAACGAAGATGTGCCTTTCCCCTGTGCTAGCACTGCGGTTAGCAAGCAGTGTGGTGTAACAGTAGAGTGAAATTGCTGAAGAACTCATTTTATGCTGTCTGTGGTCCATGTGGGGTTACTTCAGCCTTGGTTCTGTTTGGGTGCTATGGATACCTGTGTTGGGCTTGTATAGGTTTTGATAGTGGAGTGGCTTCTGTGAGAAGCTACCAGAAGCTTTCTCTGAGAGCCAATACCAGCCAATGCCTGCCAGAGCCAATGCCAGCAGGCTCCAAGGTGGGCCCACCACTGGCCACGACTGAGCCTGTGGGGGACGATGGTAGCACCTTGGGATAACAGATGAAAGAAGGGTATGGGAGAGGGGGAAACTGTGAGAGGAATTTCAGCTGAAGAGAAGAGGGAGAACATGAGAAAAAGAACTCTGCAGACATGAGGGTCAGTGAAGGAGGGCAAAAGGTTCCAGGTGCTGGAGCGGGGATTCCTGTGCAGCCCGTGGTGAAGGACCTCATGCTTGAGAAGGTGAATGTGCCAGAAGGATGCTGTGGCTCTGTGGGAGGCCTGTGGTGGAGCAGGTTTGCTGGCAGGGCTTGTGACCCCACAGGGGACCTGTGCTGGAGCTGTCTGTTCCTGAAGGACTGCACCCCATAGATGGGATCCTACACTGGAGTTCATGCAGCCTGTGGGAAGGATATATGTTGGAGATGTTTGTAGAGGAGCGTCTCCCGTGGGAGGGACCCCACACTGGAGCAGAGGAAGAGAGTGAGGAGGCCTCCCCGTGAGGAGGAAGGAGCAGCAAAGACCACGTGTGATGAACTGACTGCAGCCTCCATTCGCCATCCTAGCTATGCTACTGGAGGAGATAGAGAATTTTGCAGTGAAATGGAACCTAAGAAGAGGGGTTGTGGTCTGGATGTTTTAAGATTTGGGTTTATTTCTCATTGTCCTATTCTGATTTGACTGGTAATTAGATTAATTCCCCCCCAAGCTGAATCTGTTTTTGCCAATGACAGTAATTGCTAAGTGATCTCTCCCTGTCCTCATCACAACCCACAAGCCTTTGTTGTATTCTCCCCGTTGTCCAGCTGAGGAGGGGAATGGTGGAGTGGCTTTGGTGGGCACCTGGCCCCCAGCCAGGGTAAACCCATAATAGAATAACCATTAGGTGTTTTTCTTGGTGTACATAATCCTATTCCATTTCCTCCAAAAGGAATGCAGTGTCTGTGCCCTGAGATTGTTCTCCTATCTACAGTGTGATAGGCAATAATGAAATTCACTGAGAATTTTGCTTCACAAATGTGCTCTTGATCCAAATTAGAGTCGGTTTAGACATAGCCTTTGAGGCCAGCGTGGAAAAGTCAGATGATGCAGGCATATTTCCTGTGTATCTTGCCAATCTTCTCACTGAAAAGCAACTTGGATCTCATAAGACTAGAAATTGCTTCAAAGTAATATGAATTATGACTGTAATACTGAAGTGGAGAAGTAGTGCTGTTGAGAATGGACATAGAGTTTTAAAAAGGGCATACTGTCTTGCTTGAAGTTACATCTTTAGATATTTAGATATTTAGTCTCTCCTCTGCTGTTTTGTTTCTGAATGTGTTAAATTACTACTGTGTTTTATTTTGAAGAGAGTGGGTATGTGTCAGTACTGAAGCAACAAAATGTTTATGTCATTTATTAATCTCAAAATGGTTTTGATGTTTCTAGTGGGATCATTAATAGTTTTATCTCACAGTGTGAAACTGCAGGTATTTATTGAATTATGTTGCCCAATGTATCATGTGCTGTAAAAATAGCTAGGACACAGGACTTCAGGGCATTTACTTGTCTATCCATCTTCTTAAATGGTTACAAAATGAATTGGTATTTCTCTGGACTTAAGTGATATTAAAAAAATAAACAAATAATGGACTTGAGATAGCTGAATTTATGTCTGAAGTAAAGAATAAGAGATGATTATGCCATCAGGGAGCCCAGAGGTGGTGACTGTTTTATATAGTAGCTTCTTAAAAAAAAAAAAATTAAATTATTTTTTTGTAGTCCTAGCCTTCTCTGAGGAGTGAGACTCTGGTAGTTCAGCTTGGTCAGTTGGCTCTTGTGTTGCCCTGTGTGCTTAGTGCTACATGCTGCAGCTTGATCTTTTACTCTTTGTTCTCTCTTCCCTCTGGAAAGCTTCTGCAAAATCTTGGGAAGTAGAGCTGTGAGAAAACCATCCCAAAGCTGCTTTACTGTGTTTTATATCAACAAGTTGTAGGCACTGTAAAACCTCTTGCTCTGTTGTTACCTTCAGTATGTTTCTGTGGGAAGAACTTTGCTTTTGATGCTGGAGTTCTGTAGGGATAAGAACAGAGATGTGGAAAACAGACTTTTTTTGGTCATACATTTAAAACTGAAGCTGAAATTCCAACAAAAATCCAGAATTGAGACTTCTATTTTTATAGTGAAATTATTTCACTATGAAATAAAGTTTTTCTTTATATAGGCAAATAAAGGCAAACTTTATTTCATAGTGAAACTATTTGACTATGAAATAAAGTTTGCCTCTATACAGGCAAATAAAGGTAAACTTTATTTCATAGTGAAATAAATTTACACATTGTTGCTGGCAGAGGAGTGATGAAAATAGTACTTGTGTACTGACTTGTTGATTTAGCAGTTTTGCTAAAGCCACCAGGAAAACTTGGTTTTTCTTTCAGATGTTTCTGTTCCCTGTACCAACCTTTGTTTGAATTAAAAAATCATGAAATCTCTCCTCTTTCCTAGGACGAGGCGAGTATTTTGAAAGAGCAGCTTCGGAAAGCTGAAGATCAGATTCAGGCTAGCAAACAGGAAGCTGTTCTAATGTCAAAAGAGCTGAGTGATGCAGTAAATGTGCGGGATAAGACAATGGCAGATCTTCACAGTGCACGCTTGGAAAATGAGAAATTCAAAAAGCAACTTGCTGAAGCTTTAGCTGAACTCATAAAAATCACAGCTTTGAAAAATGAACAGGTAAATTGTCAGCATTTAGTATTGAAGTTTATTTGTATTTATAAAATCTTTACTGAAATTTTACTGAAGATAGGGAATAAAACAGGTTTCTGGATGATTAGGGCATTTAATTATCAAATTCTCTTTCAGCATTCTATATACTATCTTAAATCAAGAGTATGTTAGCTGATCTGGAAGTTTGTTCAGAAACGAAAACTTTTCTGCTATTACTCACATCTACTTCTCCCCACATTATTTTCACAGAATAATGGAGTATATATCTATGTTATTTTGAATCTTCTCCCTGTCTTAATTCTGTTAAATGAGCCATAATAGCATTAAAAAATCATTCAAGTAAGAAAATGTGTTGGTAAAAACTTGAGTTATTTTATCATGTTCTTTTCTCATTGATAGATTCTCTCTGAATTATTTTAAATCCTTCCAATATTTGTGATCAAAGTTAATTTGCTTTGAGTACTTATAAGTATAAAAATATTAATGTAATGGCAAGTATCTTGACCTTAGTCTTGGATAAAAATATAATGAGCTGATACATGTTTCATTATTTTGATTAAAGTGAGCTTTATCAAGGATCTTCAGTGACTGCAACCATATTGCATTTATTTGCTACTAGGATTACTCTAATGCTGTAACTATTCAAAGAAAACATATTGAGCTGAACACATTTAAAATAGTAATTGAATATTATAACACTGAAAAGATCTAGTACATTTAAAATGTCAAAGAATTGCATGGGTTTTTCCCCTAAGAGTTTCAGTTGTATAAAATGTGTTTTGAAATATGTCTTGAAAGAAGTAGCAAGTCATTAGAATGCCTTGAGTTACCAGAAAGTATCCGAGCATGGCCTGTGTCCAGTTGCCTGGTGTGGTTTGTGTAGGTTTGTGTATCAGTGCTGTGGCTCAGTGGAACCACTCCCAGGTGAAATCTAGGGAGTGTGAGGGAATACTGGTGGACTGCACTTTCTGCTATGTGGCTGTACTTGTCTGTAGGATAGCTGGAACACCCCCTGGAAGGTGTTCTGACTTTTCCTATACATTCAGACTTGAAATACACATTAATGAGCCCATAAAATAAGATAGATAGTCCTTTACCTACCTCTGGTATTATACCAATGCGGGTTTATGGCCCGCAGTGTGTCCTGCTTGGAAATGAAGTTCAGCACCTATTCTTCCTCTCTCTGTGCTGTACTGCTTGTGCTTTCTTTCCCACAAAGAAAACAGGACCTTCAGTACTTATATGGAGAATTATGCTGTTTTATTTGAAAAAAGAGGTTTTGGGAAATAATATTTGAACAAAAGGGAGAACAATTTCTATTTTTTTTTTAAGGAAGCTTCAAACGCAGCGGAGCAGGAGCTGCGCAGAGAGGTTGAAGATCTGAAGCTTCGTCTGCAAATGGCTGCTGACCATTACAAAGAAAAATTCAAAGAATGTCAAAAACTTCAAAAACAAGTAAACAAGTTTACAGAACAGGCAGTAAGTAGAATGGGATAAATTGCACTTGCTTTTTTGGTAACATTTCAACAACAATTTCTTTCTGTGAAAAGTAATGCTTTTAAAAAGGTTTAAAATGTGTGGTAAGCAATGACTCTTTAACATTTTTACTTTCCCAAACCTATTTGTGAAATTACTTCTGGGATTCTTTTTAGGTAGTTGTCCAAACCAAGCATAGAATTTATAGTAGGTGGTGTAGAAGCCTAGTAGAGTTTGGATGAATCTAAAAGCATTACATGGTTCAAGGAAGAATTTTGAAACGGAACCTGAGAAAATCAGTAATTACTGCTTCTATCCACTGCCACCACAAAAAGCCCAACAAAAAACTCCAAGCCCAAAAGTGGGGGAAATAGAGAACTTGAAGTAGGATTTAAAAGCCAAATGGGGGAGAAATCTCCACAACACTTTGTAATCTTATCACTCTTCCACGATCTGTTTCATAAATAAGTGAATTTTTTTCAACATGACACAAGTCTTAGGCCACCTAGTAATTGAACCTATCAGCCAATTTCCAACAGATTTGACAGCAGAGTTCTTCAGAATTTTGTAAAAATTAGAGTTGGAGAGGAGCTCAAACAGGGAAAAAGCCTATCACAATGGCAAGATGTGCAAATATGAATTCTTAAGAAAACCAGACTTAAGTATTTCTCCTATCCACAGAACATTGCATAAAAAGTCTCATCCAGAAGGTCAATAGTGAATGAAGTATCATATCAGAACATCTGTGGCTTTTCCTTAAAAAATCTTTGTTATCCTTGGCAATGTTGTAAATCTTAAAGCAAACACCAGATTTCATTGCTTTCACTCCAGAAGTCCAACAGACATTGCTGATACAGACTCCATTTTTCTAATGAAGTATTAGATTGAAGTTAATGAATGTAAATGTAACTGATTTTTCTCGAAAATGATTTTTTTTCTAATAATTTGCTTAGAAATTACTCTTTCTAGGGAAAAAGACTTTCATCAAGTAAGAGGATAAAAATCATAGTCTGAAGCAATTTCAGTCTCAGCAGAATTAAATGTTTTTATATATTTGTTATTACCCACTGTTTAGATGAGTGGTTCTGTCTAATTTTGGAGCAATTGATACATTTTGCAAGATACATTACTTTGTGCTTTGGTTTTTATTTGATCGAGTACCCAAACAAAATTTCTTTTCACAAAGAAAACTGCAGGGCATCAGCAGAAACTGACAGATGCATCTAACATTGAAACAGCTACTGCCGTCGTTACAGGCAAAAGGTTGTCTGCATCTCCAGGTATCAACATCTTAAATTTTGTCTGTCTTTATAAACCTGAAAGTGTTGTCTATGTGAAGTAGTCACTAATAGTATTTGTAGTATAAAGTAGGTGGACTTGTTCTGTTTAATTAAAGCATTAATTAGAGATGTGAAAATTCAGCTAAATACTTTGTCTCTTACCAAGTGGTAACATTCATAAATAAGTTCATGTACCGGTTTAGTTGCTATTTCAGTGGAACTGAACTCATGAATTTCTGCATCATGCTTAACAGAGATGGTTTTGCCAAGCTAAGAAACAGTTTATTTAAAAAAAATCTTACTCAAATTTTCAATTTGGGTATAATAGCACCATAATTTTGCAGTCATGTTATTATGACTATCCATTATAACATTCTACTGTCAAAAAATCAGTCTGCTGAAAGAGTGATTCTTCGGATTATGTGATACCAAAGTCAAGTCTACCGACTATTTTCATGAATTATAGGAGTAGTGGTTTATTAGAAAATGTTTATAATTATTATGAACTATAAAGTTGTTGCAGAAACAATGCTCTAAAACTTCAGTATGTAATAGGTTATAGCTAAAGAAGAAATCCTTGCCTAGGAGGCTGGTGAGGCATTGGAACAGGCTTCCCAAAGGAGTCAGGAATGCGCCATCCCCTGGGGTGTTTAAGGTCAGGTTGGATGGGGTTCTGAGAAGCCTCGTGTAGCGGAAGGTGTCCCTGCCCGTGGCAGGGGGATTGGAGCTAGAGGATCTTAAAAGTCCCTTCCAGCCCAAAACCATTCTGTGATTTTATCATTCAGTTTAAATTGGTAAATGCCAAAAAATGCTGATTAGCTTCTTCTGTGTTATAACTGACAGATTCTTGCTGTCTGTAAAGACCAAAGGTTGTAATTTCTATCAGTTTCCTCCTGTCTAAGGTAAATTCAAGTGTTTCTGTAAACATACAATCCCAGCAAGCTCAGTGATAGTGTGTGATGAAGTAGTTTGCTGAGGTACATCCATTTTGTTATGTAAGAATAGAGTATTTAGAATGATAGCATATATATTCTGGTGTTTACTTTGTTTTCTCTCTTGGGAGAGTACTACCTATATGTGTATTTATGTTGATCTTGTCTCAGTGGGAGAGAACTGAACACGGACATGCCAGTACGGTTGATGATCTTACATAGCACATAATGCAGATCGTCTCTGGTTTGGATAATGTATAGCACTCTGGTTTTGATGCACTCTCAAATCTGGGCTGTCATCTCTCTTATACAAACCTTATGGAACAAAAAAAATCAATGTTCTTGTTCTTTTCTTCAATGTTCACAGTTAGCCCCATTTCATCTGACATAGTTTCGGAATCCGTGGTAAAGGAGCAAGTGCGTGAAATGAATAAAGAGATTGCTGAGAAAACAGAGAAATATAAGAAATGCAAGCAAATGTTGGCAGTAAGTAAACAGCTGCTTCAGAAAGCTGAACAAAGAGTAGCTGTAGGTGCTAAGCCTTAAAACCACAAGGCCTACCCGGCTGAGTTGCCTTCCTTGTTTGTGTGATACACCGTGATTATGGTAAAAATCCTAACATTGAAAACACATTTTGTTCAGTCAGCTCTTGACTATGTATGGTTTTAGAGGGTCCAGACAAGGTAAACCAAGATACAGTAAAACAAATGTCCACATGCTTAAGGTTTTAAATCCTTTCTGTTCTTACATTAAGTGTAATTGCTTTTATAAATTAAATACAGCAGGTTGCTGGAAGCCAGCTGATGTTTCAACAAGTATGGCAGTGTTGAACTGATACACTGTCCAAAGCAAAGTAACTTTTCCCTATCTGCCTGTCATGGCTTTTACAGTGTTTTTCACACCCAAGTGGGTTCTGCCTTGGGCTCAGTCATACATAAAAGCATTTATTTGGTTGTTTTGACCAAAGTTGACTCTTGATTTTGATTTAACCAGTTTGGATGTGTGTATGATGATGGAGTATTGCATCAGTGGCACTGGTGAAAAGTTAAGAACTGTCAAAGAAATTCTGAGTGTTGTCTTCATTTTGTTTCTTTTATTTATCACAATAATATTATTCTATTTTAGTAAAGTTTTCCAGGATGTAATAACTGTCCTGTAATTCTGCTCATGACCCTGTCTGTGGAGAGCCTGAATTGGCTTCTGCTGGCTGTTCATTCCATAGTAATTTTTGACCTTCTGGATGAAAGATACTTAGGTTGTAAAAATCACTTGGGAAAGGTTTTGTATTGAAGCGAAGCAGTTAAAGGAATAATCGTGGTTAGTAGTATTAGGGTACAAAGAAACTTGAAACTGTGAAACTAAAGAGGAATATCATCTTGTTCAAAACTCACAGAAGGAAATGCTTATTGAATGTCATTTTTATGCAGTGTTCTGTGGTCCTGACCATTTCAGAGTCTTGAGTCAGGCGTGTAGAAGCCATTTGTAAATGGTCTTGTTTTAAAAGCATGAAGTTAACACAGTGACATTTTTGGGGTGGGAGCGAAAATCTCTTTAGACTGTAAATATTTCATGCCGTTGTATAAACTACTTTAGGATGAGAAGATGAAATGCAGTGTTTATGCTGATGAATTAGCTAAACTGGAGCTGAAGTGGAAAGAACAAGTGAAAATCAACGAGAGTATAAAGTTACAGCTGGCAGCAATGGAGGATCAGTATAAAGTAAGTTACAGGTTTTGTTTATGACAATGAATGATTACTTTTTCTTAACATGACTACTTATTTCTGATAGTTCAAGTAATGAAGAGATTTAATAAGGGAAGCACACTAAATGCATTTTTGCTGTAAATATACAAACTCTGCTGTTGAAGAAACAATTCAGTCCTGTAATGCTTCTTTTAAAGTAAGAGAGGTCTGCTAACATCTACTACCAGCTGGCCATCAGTCTTTTAATACTGTGAATGTAGACAAACCCCTAAATGATGTAGTCTTGTATTATGGAAAAAAAAGGGCAAGGAATTTCTAATTTCCTGCTGCTTGCTGTAATACTAACAGGAAGATTCACTGGAGTATTTGTCCAAAATCTTTGTATTCTGTATTGGGTAACCAGTGTAGTAATGTCTAATGCATTTTATCTGAAGTCAGTAGAGAGAGAGGAGTGATCCATTGTTTTTAAAATCCTTCAAGAGTTTGATTTGGAGAACCTCAGCTATAGTCTTGGTAGAGTGATGTAACACATTCACCAGAAAGTCAAGCATAATGGGCAGCTTTAGCTGACAAGAGGCCTTAGTCCTTGAGGTTCTGTGATAGTAATGCTTATGCTGAATTAGCTTCTTAGGTCAATAGGGATGAGACAGGAGCAACAGATGTTCCTGAGACCAGCTTTTCTGCTGGTTCTCAGTCTAGTGGTGATAATGCAGTTGACTGTGTTGCCTGTTTTTGCCCATTGTGATGAAAAATGATTGAAATGAACTGTGACTGTATTAGTTCTGCTAGGATCTCTGTTTTATTAGTAATTACAGCACTTTTTCTTTATAAAATGACAAATTACAGTTTATTTCAGTACTCCATAGGCCATCTTTTTCTGACACTTTCCAAAGCTCTAATTTCAATTTTATAAAATGCATGACTTTTCCAGTTTATTTTACTAATTAGCAGTGATTGGTTGCTATGCATGATTTAATGTGAAATAAGTTTTAAGTTCTCAACAGCAGGTGTAATAAATAATTGGTTCATGTTTGAAAACATTTTGACTGCAATTGAAAAATTGCTATAATTCAGGAGGGTGCAGGTGATAGAGAAAAAATGAGTTTTTCTTCCCAGACAGGAGATTTTACTCCATTGACCTAAACTAGGAGAAGGAATTTCAGAATTGAAAAAAATTGATAAGTAGTTATGCCAAACATTGAGCTTAGATATTGGAAAAACAGGAAGAAGCAGTCTCTAAAGGAACCAGAATACAAATGAAAGTGTCCTTTGTAGTGAGAGATTATTTAAATCATCATTTTGAAGCCAGGAAGAATTGTGTAATGTGTCCTTTGTACTTCCTCCTAGAGCACCAAATAGAGACACAAGGTAGATGTTTGTGAAGCAAATTTATTGTCCTTGAGGCAGGAGAAGCTTTTGGTTCTCTCAAGTTCTGTGGTGATACATATGAAATGCCAAGGGATTTCTTCAGAAACAATGAGATGAGGCTTGCAAACCTTCAGCTGTGTCTGGGTAGTGGTGCCTCTCCTGCCACTGATGGCACTGATACTGCTCCTTGTGTTTAACATAGAATTTTGTCATTCCACAACTGCTCATTGAGAACTGGCATGAAAAGGCTGCTAATGAACTGCTGTCATCCAGCACATAAGACTTTGTGAGAATTGTTGGGTTGGATTTATAGTAACATTAAGTGTTGCATGTAAATCTAGTAGACAAAACTGTTTTCATCTGAAAGATTAACTTCATCAGGGAACTCTGTTTTCACGATGTAACACGCAGGGAAATAGTTTCCATTCACTAATACAAGGATCTTAAACTTCTGTTCATGTAGATTCAGCTGGGAGAAAAAGAGAGACGAATAAAGGAACTGGCATCACAGTTGGAACTCTTTACCAGTGAGAAGGTATTGTCACACATTCTGAAATATTAATGCTAATGTAGAAGTACCTCTGCGATATTGAATGGCAGTTAATCAAAGACTATTTTTACTGAAAAGTGAAATTAAAAAATGCCTTTATTACATTCAGATAGTATTTCATGTTGTGCAAAGTTGGGATTTCTCTTTGAAACTTCATTTGATTACTTCACAGTTCCAGTATGAAGAGATACTTAGTAAAAACAGGCATTTTAAGTATAAACTGAAGCAAAACTAAACTTTCAGATTAGGCTAGTTAATTTTTTTGTAAAATTCTAGTTTGTCAAATAGTGGGTATTTATTTTTTCTTCTTTTTAAGCCAAGAGTATAATTTTTAATATATCTCTCATATTTTTCTAGTTCAAAAGAAATCAAATTCAAGTTTGAGTTTTGGTGAGGCAAGTTTAGGTGGAAGGAGTAATTTTAAATATGAAACATAAGAACATTAACTGTTATAATACTATTAATATATGAAGTTTATAAAAGCTTGGATTTTTTTCTACCAAATTTATAGCTATTTACATTACAAAGAAGAATCAAAGTGCCTTGCTAGACTGGACCCATGATTTAAAAGGTTAAGCATGGGGTAGTAGTAAACAGCATTTCAATTTATACAAATTATTTGTTCAAATATAAACAAACTCATTATCAGTGTTTGTTTATAAATGTCACCAAGCATAGCTTTCTAAAAATACTCTCTTGCTGTCTCTTCAGACCTATGAAATTACTTTGTTTCTGTTTATTTACATACTTAGATAGCCTTTGATGATTTTTTCTAAATCAGTCTCTTCCCTAGCTATCCAACTTCTGGCTAAGATTTTTTTGTACCACCTTTGTACAGGCATGTTGATCTACATTCTGTTTTAATTGTATGCAATGCGAAAATTAAAGTACTAATGCTACTGCCTCTCATTTAAAACTGTTTCTGCATTGCAGAAGAAATTGGTTTTAAAAAGAGAATCTTGATTTCCTTGCTAATTAGTTGTTCCTGCTTTGTCTCGAGTAAAGATGAGTTACTTAGATTTTACACACTCACTAAAACCTGCAGTCCTAACTTTTTAATCTTACCTGTTTTAATCACGTGTTCTTTTTAGCGTATAAATCTAAAGTAACACTGGCATAGCTTTATGTTGTATCTAGAGGAGGGATGCCGTTCATTACATGAAGTCTCTGCATTTCAGTAGTGTTTTGTTTTCAGAACAGTTATTGGTACTTGATTTTTGCATTTTTCTGTTCAAGAAATTGATCTGAAGTTCACCTGTTCGCAAGAAAAAAAAAATTAAATTGTTCCTTTTTGAAGCAGGCTTTTAATTGTTATGGAGTTGAACCGGTAATTGAAGCTTTGATTTTAAGTTTCAATTTAAAGTCTTTTGGGGAAAAAATACACTTCACTCTTTTGAGAATTTTATTGGCATCACATCACCAAATATCAAACATGAACCCAGAGAACCCAGAATAAAATACTAATCAGAAAGAACATTACTGGAAAGCATGTCTCCCTTAACAGTCCCTATTTTAAAATTATTGTTTTCATATTTATATCTCAGAATTTTTTGCTTGGTTCTGAATTAAAATGGGATATTCCTTTTGATATTCATGGCATATTGCACTCTTTTCCTCCACCCACTTCGTTGAATGGAAGGATGAGAAAGATTTTTATTGGGATAAATTACAACTGATGCATTGACAACACTGAAGTCACTTTAATTAGTGTCTTCTAAGATCTATACTGGCTTAGAGTTTTAATGGTTTCTAAGTTACAAAACCCCTTTATAGTTTGTAAAGTTGACAAAATTCCATATGGAATGTTGTCAAGTATGTACAAAGATGTGTTCCACATACAAAAATGCTACATTTTTGAATGGTGTGTGGTACGATATGAAAAAATGAGTCGTTTTCTTTTTAATTGTAACTTTTAAATTTTCTCACTGCACTTTATCTTTAGTTGTTATTGTCAGTCTACCCATTTTTACTGATTTAGCTGATTTTTCGTCATTGTAAAAAAGGTGCAGACTCTTGAAAAACATGGCAGTTCTGTTTATGTAATTAGAACTGACAAACCAAGAAAAAATAGTATCCTGTTAAAATCTCTTCTTTTTATTTTCTTCACTGACTGTTCTTGGTATTTCTGGTATACTTGGCATAAACCAAAACAAAAAGACAGAAGGAAGGTTAGCAGATTTTCGTAAACATTTCAAATTTTGCTAGGATTCCATAGGTTAACTACATTTTGAACTTGCATTATTTAGGAAGTTGGCAGGACACCAGGAGATCAAGCTGGAAGGATGATGGAAGGACAGACTTCTCAGCAGACATTACATTTTCGCAACCCATATTCAGAGGAAAATGGACCAGTTCCTTCAGTGCCAAGTAGACTACCAGTATTGCAATATGGAAACCCTTATGCAATTCAGGAAAGAAGAGGTAAATAAATTTCACAGCCCCCAGTATAATTTCTCCCTCACTGTTTCAAATGCAGTGCCTCATTTAATGCAGGTTAAGTACCAATAGTCTTCAGACTGGTTTACAGAGCCTTTTCTGGCTGGTAAACATCAGTAAAGGGCCTTTATTTTCTGATGGGAATCAGTAAGGTAAACAAAGTTTTAAACTCCTTTGGAAAAAGCTGATTCTCTCCTATTGTTTTATATTATCTAAACCAAAAATGTGTCTTAACTCTTGAATTTTAAAGGTAAGGTAGCATGGCCATCATCTCAAAATGCAGTCTACTGAGCAAAAAATGTCCTAATTAATTTTTCTTCAGATGGTGCAGATGGCGCTTTCAATCCTGATGAGATCCAAAGACCACCTGTTAGAAGTTCCTTTTGGGAGCTAGAAGATGATGTAGTGTGTAGCCAGCCCTCACGCAATCTCAGTCGGCCTGACGGTTTGGAAGATCCTGAGGATAGCAATGCAAGTTATCTTTTTTGTTATTTATTTTCCTTGATATGTTTTCTGATGAATTACCAAGAGTTTCACATAGGTTTTCTGTATCTGATAAGCCAAATTTATTGTTATATAAATTTGGAATTAGTTTTTCTTTTCCCCGAAAAATATTTTTGCTTCTGTGAAGGGGAAAACTATTGATGATAATAGACTTGTTCCCCTAATCTCTTGAGTTACTGACAGCTTGTTTTGGTATTAGAACAGTAGATTCTTAATCTTTTTAAGTACTAAAGTAAAAAAACTCAAGTAATCTCAACTCATGATTTTTCTCTCCTGTGTGGTAGAATGAGAGCTCAAAATGTAGCCAGATCTCACTCATTTTTCAATAGGAATATAGGAAGTAAAGTGGAACAGAACAAATAAAAACATAAATGATTCAGATACCAGTATTTTCAGTTAAGTGCTGACTGTAAATTCGTATCCTACTAGATACATAATTCTAATCTGGTAATCTTTCGTTCTGTCTTCTGCAAATCTGCATTTATTAGTTTCCATTTTGAATGCCCTTTGCCATTGGATATTTGTTTGAAAGGGCTTAATGGACTGTTGCCTCAAGCTGATTAAACTGAAAGAGATGCATTTGCGTGGATTTTTTTTTTTTTTTGTGGCTTTGCTTCAAGTTTCTGGTTAGCTTTTCTTTTAAGTACAGTTAACATGCACATTCTGGTATAAAAAAATGGCTTCTGTAATAAATTGGACTGTATGTCTTCATTTGAACAGGAACAGGCCTATTACTCTTTCTTATTCCAAGTACTCTTGCAAATACCTTTCTGCAAAGTATTGTGCTCTTTGCAAGTACAGTGGTATCATGACCTGTTTCTCATTTAGTCTAGTTTGCCACATTTAATTGCTATTAACCTTTGCAGAAACTGATCAGTGTTCAGACAGGCATGATTTTAGCCCTGGTGCTCAGCACCTATAATGGAGAAAAATGTATTTCTCCCTCCTACCTTTTGCTCCCAATGTCCATTACTGTGAATAATTAGAGAAACTGTCAGAGCTTTTGCAGCCTGTTCAAGATCTCGAATGTGAGCTTAATGCTGTCCCCACCTTTACTTCACATTTTGCATATTTAATACGATCATTCTTGACGTAGCTATTACATCTGACAAGCTCTTCTCTTCTTTAGTCATCTGCTGCAGTTTAATTAGCAGGGTGTTCTCTCTGATCTATGTGCTTTGCCCTCTTGCAAACCCAAGAGAAACAGTGCTAGAGCCTTGTGCTCGTTTGCAGACACAGCTTGGATTTTTGTAATGAGGTGGAATATAACAGGCTTAAATAAAGTTCAGCTTGAGAAAAGGTGCCTTTAAATCAAATAACTTACATCTTTATTTTTTATTTGCAATTGAAAATCAGTAGCTTGTTCCTCACCCAAATAAAATGTATGTATAGTGTAGAAATTTATATGGAAATGGTAACCTGCAGGAATCATTCTAGAGAGACCTAGTAATATGCCAAAGATAAAAACAGTTCTGAGGTAGGATGTAGATAAATAACCAGGAAAAGCTTCCACATATGTAGGTGATCCATTATAAAAAAGAGTTGGTCGTTTGTGCAGAAGAAACAGCAAATATAAAATGATAAATATGAAGGTGTTACCATTTCTTGGACTGTTCTTTAAAACAAGATATTTAAGATGTAGTTCTCTGCATTTTTTCAACCAGCAGGATGTAGAGCCTTTTTGCTGGAGGAGGATTCCCTCACAGAAGAAAAGGACTGGTAGACTTGCTGCTTTGTTTAAAATACAACCATTGTGCTGTCCTCCTGTCCACATTCCTATTACTACTCATTATATTAGTTTAAGAAATTAAGGGTGTTGCAGTCACTTCCACCTTGTCATGGCTAAAAGTTCTGTTGTCTTAGATAAATAAAGTAGACATGTTCATCATCACAGGTGAACCGCTACCAAAACAGCCATGAAGAGGTGGAAGTGACTACAACACCTTTAATTTCTTAAACTAATATAACACAAGATATTCAAATGCCTCCGAATTTTTGTGCTGTTGTGTTCCAATCTGGTTTCTCCCAAAACTTGGTTCCTTAGAAACAGTCACTTCCATGTCTTTGGTTGTCATAAAAACCCTTCAGTTTTTTATGACTGGGAAGACTTTACAGGATTCTTTGTAGCTCTGACTTTTGGAACTCATAGGCCAATTAAACTGTGTTTTCTGAGAGGGATAAACTGATCTGTGTTAATAGTGCCAGCTGAACATGTGCGCAGTGGTGATTTTGTGAGGAGTGGCTGACCTGCCCCAAGTTCCTGCTGTCATCTACTCAACACTTAACTTTCCATTTGCTCATGGTCCTGTAATTGACCAAAATTGAATTGTTGGGAGCAAAGAATTCCTAGTGGTAGAGGGACAGATCCATAAACAAAACACACACTTATATATAAAATATACTAAAGTATGAGTTTTAGAAATGTAGTCCTGATTACAGTTGGCAGCAAGCCCAGAACAACTATCCTGAGACTATTAAACAATGTTTTAGTAACAGTAAATTTGTGGGGGATGGAGACTGTTACTCTTGGCAACTGAGCACCAGGTCAGGATATTTTTTCAGGTACCTCCAAAATGGGCTTTCTTCTACCACAACTCCCCACAATGCATTATTAGCCTGATCTGACCCTGGTAGCAAATTACTGTCTTTTGCATAGGGAGGACATGAAAGGAGCAGTTGCTATCCAGGTGTCTCTTGGGAGAGCAGACTGCTTGCAGGGAGGTTGAGAGGCCTAGAGGAGTGAGTTTGATTTCACTCCCTCAGCAGAGCTGAATCGCAGAAATAAAATGTATGTGCCCTTCTTCCCAGTGTACCTGCACCAAATGTCAGCCCTATGTCTGTTCATATGTTGTTTAAGGCCTAGGATGGGCATTGGTTCCTTACTTTTGCATGTCAAAATGGTCTGTAGTGCTTGGGGATGGGGTTTTGTGCTGTGTCACACAGCTTTCTAATTTCTGCTAACAATCCTCTAATTTCTGTTTGACTGCTTACAGTTGTAATTATGAAAACATACCATACTTGAGACAGAATTGGTTGGTTATGGTAAAACCAATGGAGTTGCACTTATTTCTGACAGTGTCAGTGGCTTTCCCTTCTTCCCCTAGTGGCAAACCCCGTTTTTCTACCATGCTTTAGTGTGTAATACTGTATTTATTTTCATGATTCACTTAAAGAGCCGGAGGTACAGTCCAGTGATAATAGTTAAGTCATGGTGTTAAAGACATCTTTTGTAATTAATTCAGACTTCTGAGTTCAGGGGGTCTGGCAGTTGTTCTGCTACAGGACCATGGTGCCAGCCTGTGAGTGGATGATATCAGTCTTTTTTCCTAAGGACCTGAGACCGTGCACCCGCTGTGTTACATCACTGCAGGGCACTGTAGAGTTCTCTGACTAAAATGTGCTGCCATGTCCCTGGTCATCAGTCTGGACTGCAAGGGTGGCTTTGGATCTATATAAAGAGCAGATTAAACTGTTTCTTTCTCAAAATACGGAGTGTGAGCTTTGATCAAAACAGCTTGGATGACCCAGCTGCCTAGTTTTGAAGTAAGCTGATGCCTTTGCTTAACAGAGCATAGGCAAGAGCCATTGAGGCCTGCTGTCCCAGCAATTGTCATACTCTCTGTAAAGCAGCTTCAAAAACCACCTCATTTTGTCTTTTGAGCTGTCAGGGATGGTTCTTTTTCCCAGGGGAGAGTGATGGGTGTTTAAATGCAAGATTGAAAAACATGTGTAACCTTGTTTATAAGAATAAAGAATTGATTGCTGGATGATACTGGGCACTAAGTGGCTGTGAACTAAGATGAGAACCATGTGAACCACAATGATCCATCCTCCCCCCCATAAGGTGCTCCATTTTACATGGAACACTTACGAGTTTTGTCCATCAGAAATGACAGAAATAGACTGTTGGAGCCCAGTGCAATGGAACCTTCTCTGTTTTCCAGAGGTTCCGAGTTACCCTAGGGCACTGCGTGAGAGTTTTTAGTTCTTGGTGACTGTATAGTGTTTACCATAGCGTGTAATGGCTGCAAGACCTCTCAAACTGAGATAAAGTTCTCATGATTCCTGTTTGACCATGCCGTGGTTACACAGTAATCTCTGTAACATCTCTGTGAGGTCAGCTCAACACTGACATTTGCATTCTTCTTGTGTGGGTTAGACATCCCAAAAGGTTAAGAACTGATCCCTGTGACTTGGCCAAGAGCAAAAGTACACTGAAGAGACAGACGTTCCCTGTCGTAACAGGGTAATATCAGCACATACTTAGTATCGACATTCTTGTACAGGCCCTGGGTCAGAAGCTGCTGGAAGGAACACACAGTATGAATTTCACAATTAAGGGAACTGGGCCACTGTAGCCTTAGGACACTCCAAAGGGTTTTACATGTGCTTGCCTTTTGTTGAAGAGAGTTCTTGCAAAGTAGCCATGTAGGACAGTGCAGGTGTGCCTGTGCAGAGGAAAGCATCGTCCTCTTCTTCAGATGTTTCTCAAAAAGAAACGAGGAGGAATGATACATTTGTATGTGGTAGGGTACTACACTTGCCAGGAGCTGAAAGAGAGGGCAAAAGCTGTAAACAATTTTATCTTACCAAGTGATCAGCAGTGAGCCAAATGCCTTTAAAGGGAAAGGGGTTACACTGAAGAAATTAACTCGGACTTAAGTGTTAATTTGGCCAGTGTTTGTAGTGAACCTGTTTTACTGATGGAACATGCATGTGAATTGTCTTGTTGAAGTCCTGGTGTGCTTCAGTCTGGTATTCAGCAAATTTGTTGTGTTTTTGTACAAGCTATAGCATTGTAGCATGAGAGTACTTTCAACAAAATAGTTTTTCGTTCTTAATACATCCATCCTGTCTCCTTCATGACAAAAGGAACAACTGATGTTTTAAAACTCATATGCCCTTTTCACTACAGGTGCAAAGCAAACAGACTGCAAGATTGTTTGTTGCCAGCATGTTGTCATAGCAGGCCCCACTGTCTGATTAGTGGAAATGTTAAGTGGTTGAAATTAAACAGGTGTTATCAGAAGAATATTGAGGAAATTTTCCCATCCTTCCCTCTTTCCATTAACCCTTCATAAGGGAAAAGTACATTAGCCTAAAACTGAAATATGTTTGCATGTGATTGACCTGTATAAAACACAGCATGTTGAGGGGAAAAAAAGCTGTTTGTAGGGGTTATTCTTTAAAATACTTTCTCTTTTCAATAGGATGATGACAACACTGTACCTTCTGCTCCTGATCCTCCAAGTCTTCTCTTGCGTGAGCGGGGCACAGGCTTCTGCTTTGATTCCAGGTAGATGTTATCTTTTGTTGGTCTTTAAGGGCATGGAGAGGTTTCTGTAGAAGTATTCAAGGGTGGGGGTGGAGGTGAAAAGTTACCGAGCATTTTCAATGAATGTTTGGTTTACAATTAACTGGTGAGAATATACCGTGAGACTGGGCAGGCTGTTCATACTATACTTTTGATGGAATTTGGACAATTTTTTAGTAAATGAATGAATAACTTTTGTTTTTTCCCCTCTCTTGCCAACCTAATTGTGAATCTAAGTTTAGAGCTTTTATAAAGTGTTATGTTTGCTAAGAGCAAGGATTTATGAGCAGAGAGCGTGGTTTCCCATGAAACTGTTTGGCCATTAAGGCATTCAATAGATTTGTATTCAGAGGTAGCTGGAGTAGGGTCAAAATTATGTAGCTTTTAAAATGCCGGGTTATTTTGGAATTTGCGTGTAAAACTACTCTGACTGTATTGAGTGCTTTCAGCAAAAACACTTAAGTGAACTGGATGATATTTGGATACAAAGTCCACTCAGATTTAAGTTGGTAGTAAAGTTCTCGGTGTTGGCGGCAGCAGGATCCTGCTTTTAGTTTGCATTAACAGAATAAATAGAAATAAATTGTTCCCTTTTTTCTGTCTGCCTCCTCGTGAAGTTTTGATGTGCACAAGAAATGCCCTCTCTGCGATGTGATGTTTCCCCCAAACTACGACCAGAGCAAGTTTGAGGAGCACGTTGAGAGCCACTGGAAGGTTTGTCCCATGTGCAGCGAGCAGTTCCCGCCCGATTACGACCAGCAGGGCTTCGAGAGGCACGTCCAGACGCATTTCGATCAGAATGTATTAAATTTTGATTAAATACTTTGTTTTGCAGTGTAGCTTAAATCCCCACCACTTTGAGTAGTCCACCTCCAAAACAAAAGTAGTGCAGCTTTCTGTAACAGTGCAAACTTCTGATTAAAAGCTCATGTACTCTGATGGGAGCCATGGCTGTAAGCTGCTATGGGGTTATGTTCTCTCTCTGCCTAACACTTTACTAAGGAGACCCACAACCCCCCACTTACTGTGTATGTAGCTATTTATTCCCCTACTTAGTGGAATTTCTTCCCCTACTTAGTGGAATGCCCAAGGACACAGGAATGACTGAGCCTCAGAAAAAATGAGACCAGTTCATGGTGTTCTTCAGCTACATTTAAAAAAAGGTCACCAAAACATCTGTGGTTCTCTTAACCTTGATAACTGGGGCACAATTAAAAATGTAATAAGCAGGTGTTTCTCCTAGCAAATCCACATAGTTTTTCTTTGAGTAACACTTAAATTGGAAAGCTACATTACTTACTCTATGAAAATATAGTTTTCTAGTACATTTCTGAGATGTAGATGCATGTACTGTGAGATTCCAGGCTTGCAACAAGAGGAATGGCAAATACTTTAATTTCACATGTAGAATGTTTGCCTTAAGAGATAATGTTAAATGAGCTACGTTATACTTTAAGGCAGTGGTTTTGAGTTGAAAGAGACAGCTGTGCTTCAATGCCGAAAAGTAATTGTTTAAAAAATCGTTGCCATTATGTTGCAGTTTTATTCAGTAGAAAATATTGTTCTGTTTTCACAACAGTGGATTGTGTTCCTTCTGGCTTTTAAAACCTTTTGTGTTTTAACTTTATGTATTTCTTTCCAATAAGTAAAAATACGTGTGTATATCTAAACATTTTATATTTACTTTAACTGTATTAAGTAAATTTGCTTCCCACTTGTTGTACAGTAGTCTTGTTACATTAAAAGCAGAATTATTCATGGAGTCAGTGATCTGTTTTTCTGATAATTTTGAAATTAAACAGTGTAGACTTATTAGGAGTAAATGATGACTCAGCATGATATGACAGAGGGTTGCTCCTCACATCTGTCTGTTCTTTCTTTGAGAGGGAGACTCTGGAATTAAGGCTTGGAGTAGCTTCTGTTGACTGCATTTCCCTCCTGAACATATACAATATGCAGTTAATGCACGACTTAACTAAAAACTGCATGATGTGCATGAATTGCAGTGTCCTTGGCAGCAGCAACTCATCAGTGCTCGTGTGCCATTTGCAGTCTAAAGATTTTTCTAACTGGGTGCTTCATATCAAGAGCTAGCCTGAGGTAAAGCATGGATTTTTTTTCTTACTGCAACTCAACAGCAGATGAAAACAGAATAAACTCCAAGAGTTTGATGATACCAAAGTAAAATAAACAAATAAAAAACTATACACAGCCCAAGAACTTAACTCGAGGTTAGGAATGAGAAAAGAACAGTCTTTTTAGGTCAGAGGCAGTTTATTTTAAATGTGATTTGATTTACATTTATAAGCAGCTTTCCTGACAGGAATTCTTTAAGTTGCCTTCAGTTCTAAAACAAACCTCTGTCACTTTCAAACTTAAAGTACTTTGTCCCCAACAAAACATATGAAAATATAATTTAAAGCACACTTTTCACAGACACAGTACAATACATTCACTATACACAGTATAACAAAATAGTCCCATCTTTACCTGTTTAATATAATACTGTCACAATGAATAGGTAAATAGAAACTGGAATTTCAGTTTTATAGTTGAAAGGAATTTACATGCAACAATGACGTTTTACAACTGTTTAGCTGTTGAACGAACTCGCCCAGCCTGTAGTTCTTGCACTAGGAGCAGAGCCAAAATGTGTTTGTTGGCCAGATCTGTTGCCAAAGCTGCAGAAGGTGGGAAGTGGCCACTTGGGGCCTTGTGTGTACCAGTAACTCTCATGTCTGGATCATCCTTTAAACCCGGCTGTCACGGTCACCTCTCTGGGAGCTGAGAGAGGGATGTTCCGCTTCACTTCGGCTGTTCTAAACACTCATTAGGATGATTCTTATGTGTTTTAATGAGACTTTTACTCTGCTGGAGAAAAGGTATTTGTCATCCTGACAAAGTTTTCCTTTAAAGCTTTGGAAAAAAATAGGGAAAGCTCATTCCTCCTTTATGGGAGCTTTCTTTTGCGCTTAAAAGAACAGGAACCAAGCCAAGGCGATGACTGTTAACAATGGGAGTTCCTCCTGCACCCTTGCCAGGCAAAGGAGTGTTCAGGCCAGGGCTGGTGGAGGGCGCCCACCTCTGCTCCCAGCCAGCTGAACTCCAGGAATAGCACTTGTGAGAAGAATGCTCAAGGCAGGATGGCAAGCAACAAATGTTCAGGTATGGTCCAGACACGAAGCGCTCTCATGTTGGCTTTTAAGTCAGTCTCTGACCACCTGCTGCAAGAAGCACTTAAATCTTCAGTAAGGCTCAAATGTCATATTTCAGCAAAATTAATTGTAAAGCTAAACAGACACTTCCAAATGGAATGCAGTGACCTACAATGAGAAGCAAAAAAATGCACAAAAAAATCTCAAAACACAATGAATGTGAGGGAGAGGCATAAGAACTCCCTTAGCACAACTATCGGACCTCCTTAAACCATGCGCTGAATTTTTCATTTTTATTTGCAACCGCAGCACATGCTCGTACAGTAGTTGCAAGAATTGGCAACACATAAAACATTAAATCTGTTGGCAATAGAGAACTACAAAGTGCTTCAAAACTTCATCTGAGATGAAGATAATTGTTTCTCACACACACATAAATTTGCACTTAAGTATTTCCAAGTGTCTTTCTAACAGATAGTTCAGGGGTAAATATTTAGTTGGACTGGGATATTGGTCCTCAAAAGTTTGATGGGCATGAACATAACATGACATCTTGTACAGAGAAAAAAATGTAATTGCTAACACTAAAGTGATTGTTTACTAGTTCGAATGGCAAGGTTTTCAGCATTTGAAGAGGGAGGAAAAAAGAAAGATTTGCAAGATAATATAAAATACAGCAAGCACACCTTTTTATGTATGTTATTTAAGTATGAAAATATTTTTAGCATATTATGTTAAACATTCTTTCTTATTTATATTTCCATTACCTAAAAGACTTGCTACTCCACTGATAACTCCATTATGTAAGGCATGTTAACTATAGTTTGACGAGGGCGGTACTGTTTTGGTTTTGCACACACATTGACAGATGCATCGAAAGTCTTCATCACGTTACAATCTTGAAAGGATGTCAGTGCCAAGCTCTCCTCCTGGCGCTCCTGTCCCACACATCAGTACAACTAAATACGCAACGTCCCCCTAGTTCTTTTTGTTTGTTTGTTTTTGGAGAAAAATGTTCTGAAGAACCTATAGCTTTTATAGCACCTTATCTCAAAGTAATGAAAATGGGTATGATGATAACATGTGCAAATGTACAAAATCATTAACTCTACAAAGATACATCATTCCAAAATTACAGAAAATTTTAAAGCATGCATTTAATTTTTTTAAAGGGTTGCTGAGTGCTTCCCCTGAAAAAGGTGGCTGTTCTCAAAATCAGCAACTGCTGGTGAGGATTTCTTGGCACATTTGTGACCAGCATGTTATTGCTGCATCTTCCTGATGATCTCAGCAGACACGGGGGGATGGAAATTGATTGTGTGGTGCCGCAGGCCCTGAGCTGTCTTGTAACTCTTTCCACAGCGACATTTGAATGGTTTGCGTACGCGGATTTGTGTTCTGTGGCCGTTCTTGGCGTGGTACTTGATACCGTTCACATTCTGTGAGGGAGAAGGGAAAATGTCAGTGCTCAGGTGGGCTGACATGGGCTCTGCTTCCAGGTAAAACCTGAGAATGGATCAATGTTACGAGCAAAATCCAATAAACGGCCAGGAGCTCCCGCTGGGTATCACACATGGGCTGCGCTCCCAAGGTACCAGGTGGGACCAGGACAATAATTCGTGTGATTCCCAAAACTCACCTACTTGGCTAATCCTGATTTTTTATCTCCCAATATATGTCACTTCCCAGAGAATACCATTTAATGGGCTCACACATGGTTGCTCTTTACTTCCTGACATCTTTTTCATATAGCACTGACAAATCTTATTCAGAGGTTCATTTACAAGCAAACAAAGAATTGGCATGAAGTCTTGGGTCACACCTCTTTAAAGAGCTGAGACTCCCCCATGGTGGGTCTGTTCTGGTTTGTGTCATTGTTTCTAGATACGTCTTTAAACTCCAGCAAATTCTGATCGTTTACACATTGCCTCTAAAGAAATGACTGCAGGGAATGCTTAACTCAAGAAAGTTACACAGGATACTTAAAAAAATAATCCAGAGAAGCCATCTTCAAAATAGCTATTGTTTGAGAATACTCCACAGCTAAAACTGTAGTGCTGATCCCCACTAGTGCAAAACACAGCAACACACACACACCCTGTTACACTGGCAAGGGCAGGAAACAGGCCAAACTTCTGTCAACCAAAAACCTTACTAAACATGAATCAAAGTATTTACACATTTAAACATAAATCAAAGACCCTCTCTTCCTTTTCACATATTTCTGGCAAAAATGGAAGAAAATGTTGTGATACTGTTCTGTGAAGTATACTGGAGTCTCTCATCTGCTCCCACTAAAAGAGCTTGGATTTTTGGATGAATAAGAAAAAGCATACTGTCATTTGAGCTTTTCCTAGGATGAAACCAAAGAAGATAGCATTTGTGACAAAAAGAGACAGTTCCAAGGCTCTCCTGTTTTCTCTCTAAAGATTTCAGATACATATCTCAGTATTTTTTTAAAGATTAAAAAAAAAAAAGAAAAAGCTAAAAAGCTAAAATCAACTAACAGCCTGGATATTAACCCACTAAATTACATCTTGGGGATTTTGTCTTTGTTGAACCGCTGCCTGGTGTTACACATAAAAGCCCCCATCGCTCTTCAAACAACACATTTTATCAAAGTGCACCTTACCGTAAGTGGAAGCTCCAGCTCAGAGCTCACAGCAAAACAGTCTCAAATACTCACCCTGGAAAAGAGGTGCAAGACTGCAAGCAACTGCCCACAGAATCTGTGCTCTGCCCACAGATTCATGCTCCTCCAGAGCATCCAGGTAGTGAATCCTCACCTGAAGTTGCAAATCCAGCCTCTGAATTGTCCTTTACACCATTAAAAATGTTGGAAAACCCCTGCACAGCTGTCTCCTGAGATGTGGGAGCTGAGAATCCCCTGTCTCCAACACCAACCAGACACAGGAACACGAGCCATGACGGCAGGGTTTGTCTGGTTGCAGAGCACTCAGAGGAGGCAGAAAGCTGTAGCAGCACATCTCCAAGAGCACATCAAAGCTACACATTAGCCTCAAGAGAAGTCAAGTGAATTCCCTGCAACTAATCTGAGATCCTGAGGCAGCTTTTGGATCATCTCACACACAGGTTCGACCTCTAGCACCCACAGAGCCATTGGGGTGAGGGGGGCCAGATTGTCACTGGGTGGGAGTGACACTTGTCATCATCTGTGTACCTTTAAGGACCTGTGCCTTCAAAAGAGGAGAAAATCTGGGGGTGACCTGCTAAACTTTTGCTACTGCAGTGAAATTTTTAAAACAAGCCCTATTATCTACAATAATAATATTTTCCTAACAAAAACCTGTTCCTGTTTAAACTTTTAATTTTTTTAAGAAATCCCTTCTAGATACTTTTGGGCTACTATCAATTGCTACAGATACTGTAAATCTACAATCACAAATACTCTCACTATTCCATGCCAATGGTACTCTTCTCCTGATCCAGATTTTTTAACAATCTATCAGCCCCAGTACACCCCATTCTTTGGTGAAGAGGGAGAAGGTATTTTCAGGTAGAAAAATGTAAGGAGATGCTAAAGCAGAAACCTAAAGGGATGTATTGGGCTGTGGAAGGTTTGACACAGTAACAATGCAGAGCATGAGGAGCTTGTGTAAAGTGAAATTTGACCTATACTTCTGTCTAAAAGGAAACCGTTGTTAGAATTACAGTGACTCTTTGGCACTTTTTCCACTGCAGCAATGTAAACACTTTGTTGTACGTCTGGGCTGAGTTTGCTGAGGTACAGCAAAAGCCACGGCCAAACTCGTACATCACTTTTATTGCTCTGGTTACTTAGGCTGCTCACTATTTACTCTCACAAATGATTGAGGAAGAAGATGGCCATAGAGAAGGGCACTCTAAAAATCTTGAACAGGAAGAAACAATTATTAACCTGGAATCAGATCAGGAGGAGATAGAGAAGTTTAGACTGGCACTACCTGGTTTGCAAGGGCACAAAGGCTCTTGTTGGGCAGGGCCCCTTTTGCACGGCAGGACTCACAAAGGTACTACACTGCAGAGAACATGCCAGTCCCACTTCAAGTAGGAAAAAACATCTCAAAAGGATGATTTGAGAGATTTCTTGTTTCAGCATTGGACATGCATGCATGTTTTTGGCTCTTGGCTCTTCATTCCAAAGTTTTCTTTGTGGGTCCAGTTCCTCTTCAACTTGCAAGCTCTGGCTTGCTCCTTTCTTTCAAGTAAATTCCCTTGTTTCTCTCTCACTTCAGTATTCTCCTTCCCTAAGCTCTGCTGAGTTTCACCACTCGTAGGTCAGCCTTCCTGGGGGTTTGTGCCACCTGACGGGACCCTCATCCTTTCACCTGCCAGACAGACAAGCCCAATGACTCAGCAGACTTGGAAGGTACCACTTCTCCTCTTGCCCAAGGCCAAAGAAGACTCATGGATATAAGCTTCATTCTGTATGCACTGATATCTATTATTCTTTTTATTACTAATTTTGCACAAACTGGAAAATTTAGGATAAATACTCTAGGGTTTTCTCTGTACTAGCATATAAGCATTATTTGTGGGGTTTGTTGTTATTTACTATGTCTTAAACTTCATTTGCTCTTCAGATATTGCCTGAGTAAGTTTATCTAAATCTTAAACACATTTTCAAAGTCCTTCTCCAGAGCTAGAGACCACTCAGGGATATTGAATAAAAGGAAGACTAATCAAACCTTCATAAATCCCCATTTTACCTCCTACGAGGCGGTATTTTGCAAAGCACATTAACTACTCTATATTGATCCACTTCTGGACAGGGCATCTAAATTTGGATGTGAATCCAAAGTCTGGTGAGGGTGAAATCCACAGAAACGGATTATACCTTTGGGTTCCTTGGAATCACACAGATGATCTTTTAAAAACCAAATTTCAGGCATCAAAGATGAATCACAGAATGAAAAAAATATCCATAAATGGAAAACCATATAAAGTAATTATAACTTCTTCTCTACCTCAATAAGCGTAATTAGAGAAGAAAGCAAGCTTCAGAAATTAGTTCAAAGACTTATGTTTAAAGCATCTAGAAGTCAGTGCACTTCAGGTTTATTTAGATGTTTCTGACTATTCCACATGCAATTTAAAGAAAAATATTTCTCCCAGGATCTGTGACTTCTCAAGAAAATCTCTGCCATACTATATAGAGTACCAACACATGTTACAAGCAAACAATTTTTAAAAATAAAGTTCCTGAAGAACAAGGAGATGTTTATGACTATTTGCACTGCCTATGGGAAAGCGCCAGGAGACAGCAGTTGGGCAGGAGGCCAGCAGGGGCTTCTGATACACATCTGGGCTGGTGTATAAACATGTTCTCCTTACAGTTTCCATTGTTCGCCCCAGCCCGTTCCTTTGGAGTATTTGTTGTACTCATTCTTGTCTTATTTACCTTTCCATAATGACTTTTCAGTGCAGAGGCCATCTCTTATCCTTGAACATTGTTTGCAAAAAGGTGCCCCATCCCTACTGGGTCCTTTAAGCAGTACTGTAATACAAATAAAATCTCTAAAAATACCATTCTACTTCTCAAACTTACGTCACCTAAGGCCAGACAAAAGAAAACTCTATATCCTCCTTTCCTCCTTGCTCCCTAAAGGAATGCATCCTTTCTCAGCCATAAAGTGAGCCTGGCAATTACTGTATGTGCATGTCTGTGTTCCTGTTTGGAGCACTATAATTGTTTTACAGTCCTGACTGTGATTATCCAGTACCCACCAGAAAATCCCAGTGCTTTGATCACAGGACTCCCTACCCAGACTCCACAAATAATTTGTCAGACAAGTGGGTTAAGCAGAAGGAAGATAAAGAGGAAACAAGAAACACAGCTGATACAAAGCTAAAAGGAAGGAAACAAAGATAAAAATGTAAAAAGAAAAAATAGGCTGAAAATAAAACAGGGAGGAAACAGAAAAGAGAAATGAGGTGAGGCAGAGTTTAAGGAAACATGCTTTTCTATCAGGACTAAACAGAGGTGAGTCTCTCAGGAGAATAAGGTACTTTTTATTTGCTGCTGTTCCCTGTCAGCCCCTCTAAGGGTCATTAATTTGTTCCCCCACCCGGCTGCTCTACCATTAATGGTGTACAAGATATCCCTTATAGACAGTCCTCATGCATTTGAGATGAAGTTAGTGAGATAGCAGAAGCAGGCACAAAGAGCTTGCTCATTTGAGCAATAAAAAGAAGGCTGGCAGTCAAACAGAGAACAGACAGGATATAGCAAATTACAGGGTTCTCCTTCCAGACTTTGCCATTAAGCAAATGTTTTCTGCAATGCATAGATGCCCTCTGGGCACACAACTTCTAACAATCACCATGGCTTGTTTGCTTCCTGAGCTAGGGATTTAGCTTTTTATACCATACCCTCTGTCTGGCACAGCTCCTATCACACGCAAGGAAAGCACTGATCTTCAATAATGCTACTTTATCTGCAATAAATACTTGCATAGTACTTGCATACTTGCATACTGCAATGAATACTTGCAAGTAGTCCAAAACCATATTTCCCTTTGCCCTGGCCCTGGAGACAATGTTGAATTTTTCCTGTAACTGGAGAATAAACACTACATAGTTCAGGAAAATCTCAGCAAAAAGACTTGGATGCTCCTAAAAACAAGCACACTACTTTCTTGTCCATGTTTTATGAAATAGTGTTGTTAGGGTTAAGTGGTCTGTACAGGAACCTGAGTCTTATGATTTGCTGCTGTGGGAGCTGCTGCAGCATCACTGAAACAGGTTTTTATCCACTATATGGTTTCCTGCACAGGTTCTCCATTCTTGCCACAACTGTTTTATCTCAATTTCTATTGACCTTCCTCTATTTCTATTTCATTTTTCTGCTTTCTTCTAAGTCCCTACTTATCAGTTATTTAAAGGACAAGCCATAAAATACAACCAACCCAGGCACCGTGGGTTTTCTAGGGTGTACAGTCAGTGGTTGGATTTTCCAGTAGTTCATGCAGAAACTTTAGAAAATTACCTAGAGGAAGTGTTGCCAACAGGCTACTTCTGTTCCTAAATGTCAGTGGTTAGCAAATGCCATACTGAGGTACAAGATGTTCAACACAATTTCATCTGTCTCTGCACTGATGCATGTTACACTCCTGCAACATCCTGGCATTTTCTACATTGGCCAGCTCAAGGGTCCAGTTTAGAAATGCTTCACTCACATAACAAGACAAAACATTTCTCACGATGGAGAGCAATTAAAGAATGGGGCGGGGTGGGGGGCATCAGGGAATTGTTTCTCAGGGTGTCACACGAAGGGATGCAAGCCCTGCATGTGGGTTCACTGACAGCTGTGCAGATGTGTCATGGCAACTCAGACCCAGGACAAAATGATGCCAGAATTTCTGCAAGACTGTGCCTTCCCAAGGTGAATTCTGACTTGCACAATGTTAACCACTACATTTCACACATCATTTTTAACAGAAAATGCACCCTGGGCACTGTCTCACTGAAGAGGAGGCAGTATCTCTAGTAGTTAAGCAGAAGGAATTGTTTCTGGCACAGATGGACAGAAGCTTTTATTTCATGTTTCTGAAAGGGACCCAAGAGATTATTTTGTTTGTAATACCTCCTGTGTTCTGCAGTTAATTTGTCTAAATAACAGAAAAGTCGTTAAAATGTGTGAAGCAAGAGAGTTGCTATATGTAATCTCCCTTGACAGACAGACATCCCTTGTAAAACTGATAAACTTGGCTGTGCTTGAGAGAAAACTAGTGAATAAATTGTTCTGCTAAAATATCACAAAAATAATGGTGAAAAGTCTATTAAATGAGAAGAGTGCAAACTGATTTCAGAGGCTTCCCCCACCACCTACACCAGCAAGAAATGAGGTAGGTCTGCACTACTCCTTACCTTGTATCTTTTTTTACATCCAGGAACAGGACAGGCAAAAGGTTTCTCATCCCCTCCATTCATGCACATTGAACTAAGGATAGCTTCAGAGCTGATAGCACTTTCTGTAGTCCAGGACTCATCACTGTCTGATTCTTCATAGTCTACTTCCTCTTCATCATATTCACTACCTAGAAAAGCAGGGTAGTCAGATAAAGCAAGAATAAATAAGAGCACAGTAAGATAACCCATTCTGCATTTATTATATCAGCTACAATGACTTGTAATTTCCCCACTTTTGTCTTTTCTGGAAGACAGTGTTTTAAAATTTTATAACCCTATCTTTCTGTAGTTATTTATTCCTTCATAAAGACACCAGTGGTTCTTTTTCTAATAACCAGGACAGACATTATTAATATATCTTCATAAACTGTTAACTGTGTGGCACAGAAAGTTCAAAGGACTGATTTTAAAGTGCAGTTTCATTGCTTCTCAAACACCAGGATCCTTCCGTCTTTCCCAGTGCCCTAACAGAAAATGTGCTCCCTCCCCTCCTCCAATTAAAGCTAATTTTAAGGCATTTCTTTATGCAATACAATACTGAAGAGTGTAATTCTACAGATCATAAACAGTGTAAAATAATATGTTGACAAGTCCTAATGCATTTACTAGCCCTTTGGAATTAATAGGAATTATAGCACAACATTAATAAGAATTATATTGTAGCAATTATAGTTGTGAAATTTGTTCCCTCAGGTGTGGGTATAAATTGCATTGTGTGGCTGCCCTGAACAGACCGCATTATGTTCCAGATATGCTAAGACAGCCATCTGAGCAGCTGGTGCTGAGTTTATTTATTATTTTTAATTGCAATAACTATTAACGAAATCCTCTGAAGAAGTTAAATGTGAAACAAGAGAAATTAGAAAAGCAGAATTCCAACTGTAAAAATACAGTTGAAAAAAGAAAAGCAGGGGAGGGAAGAGCCGCAGCTGATTAAAAAGAAAATATATGCACTGAGGGAGAGAGAGGGAAAGCTGAGGGAAATTTCTGTGGTGTCAGCAGGAGGTGGTGCTGTGTTTCCCCTCCCCTTTCTTTTTTCCCTTTCCCAGCTCTGCTAAATTTTATCCTTTCTGCTGAAAGACAGTTTGGCTCCAAGTGCTGGAACAGCTCCTGCTGTTAAAGACAGTTATGTGACACTTGCACGGCTCTTCCCTCATGTGCCCTTTCAGTGCACGGCTCTGAGCAGCTCTACCCGCCAACGAGAAAATGCAGACAGATGCTTCATGGCCCTTTAAAACATTTGGAATTCACAGGGAAAACCCATACTGTAAAGTACAGTGGGGTTTTAGGGGCGTTTCTGCTTCTGCTGAAACTCCACACTTACCGCCTCTTCGGACTCCCCCTTCCCCAGAATTTCCAGGCAGACTCAGCACTGAGTATCAACACGTGGCAACTGGTAGCTGCCAGCAGCCAGGCCTCCTGAGCTTTGGTCAGGACAGATGTCAGGCTGTCCACGTTTCTCTCCCGTGGCTCCCATCTGTCCAGGATGGAGCACAGATGAGGAAATAGGGATGGTTTCCCACCAGCCACAACCGTCGGCATGAGCGCACGCACAGGCCCTGCAGCACATCTGGAAAACTCTGCCCTGCTGACTGCAGCTCCTCATCCCACTCCCAATGAGCGAGAGCCAAAGAAAGCATTATTGACCTCTTAAAATATTTCTGAACTCTAGGAACAGTTAACCTAAAATGAAGTTAAGAGTTGTTATAGTTTAATTAACTAATAAAAAAATGGAGGCAAAACCACAACTCTACTTCTACGATTTCCTGCCCTTGATTGTATCTTGATGGAAAAAATTCCTCAAGCTGTTCCTTTCAAACCTTTTAGCTCAGTGGGTTTTTTTTAAAGCAAATGAAACAGAAAACCCTATTGTAAATACACATATGCACTCCTAGGATGACAAAACATACAATTCTAAACACGGATACCAACAATTTCTGCCTTTATAATCACCTCCCTTGTGAGCCCCCTTAAGAGCGGGTGATTTCCACCCAAATGGGATTTTGTCCTCCTGAAGAAAACATCATTTGAAACTGTACAACATCTCTTAGGGACACCACTCCTTTTAGTCATGATAAGGAATATGCTTTCATAAAGCAACAATCAGTGCTCTTTAAAACTCAGTATGCAATATGATGCATAAAATAAGAGATGGACAGAACAGTGGGGAGAAGCTGCAGTCAGTAGTATTAAGCATTTCCTTAGGTTTTCCTAAAGGCATTAAGGGGTGCTCTTTTAATTTTTCTAGTAATTTTGTATGGTAAGATCCAATTCTGTAAGAATGTTTGCCTGTATTTCAAAGGTACACTCAGTGACAGAGAGACAGAAGAGACCAAACTCTGTGTGCAAGCATCCATGAGACCACACCATCCTTATGGTTTTCTTTTCACTGGTTTACCCAAAAAAATTGCAAGATTTGGTTTAGTACACTCAAAACAGCTCTTTAACCAGTATAAGCAAATGCTCCTTTATCTTAATTTTTTAAATTAAGATGTCACTACAGATTTTACAAACACAATGAGCTTTTTCATATGAATGACCAGATAAATATGTATTTCTTCTTGCACAAAACAGTAATACTAATGGTGCCGTATGACTTCATATGAAGCTGGAATTGCAGTCTATCACTGCTTTTATCTAACAGTGTCCTACTGAACTCAACTGCTTCTACTCTCTTAAAAAAATAAAAATTAGAAATCCCAAAATGTATTTAAAAGGATCTTGGTAGAGGGAAAATGCAAAAAAAAATTTACTGCCTTGAAAAAAAATCATTAGCAATAAAAATTCAACCTTAAAATAATTATGTTGTTTCAGTTGTTATAGAAAAACAACACTGATTTAGTCACGCTTTTAACCGATTCTGCCTCAGAATTTAATTTCCTCAGCTGTCAGTGTCTAAGAGCAGCAACCCATGTGGTGCCTCGCCGACTGCGTGCAACACATCAGAGAGGGGGGAAATAAAACAAGAGGAAAAACAAGGAGCACAACGCGCAGGTCGGCGCTGCCATTACAAACAGCCCTGGATGAGGTATTTTAATGAAGTGGCGCAGGCTGGGCACGGTGGCTCTGCGAGGCCGTTCCCGGGCGGAGCGGGAGGCGCTGGGCTCCGTGTCAGGTGTACAAACTGCAACCCGAGCCGGCGCTCCCGGCCCTTGGGCAGCGCTCCCGGGGCCAGCAGCGCGCCCAGGGGAAGCGTGTAGCAGCGCACTTTGATCGAGACAGAGTGCGTTAATTGCTTGCTTTTTTCCTTTTTAAAAAAACTTGTTTGGTGTTCCACAACTATATCTGTAAATATTTACCTTTCTAAAAGGAGTTAAAAAAAAAAAAAAAGAAAAGAAATTAAGCGCCTTTGCGTCTAACCTAGGGCCTGCTCCAGCGGGTAAACAAGTGCGTGGCTCGGGCAGTGTTTGCAGTAACTCTTCAGAGAGGTCCCAGAGAGCTGCCTCGCTGAGCTCTGCTCGGACACCACCATGCTCATGGAAAACAGGATGCTCTGCTGGGGAGCGCTGCTCGCTGGGCACTGAGCTGAGCCATCCCTCTAGCATGTGTACCGATGGCTTTACCCTTCCTCCTCACGCTTGGAAAGCAGAATGAATGTTCCCCCACAGAAAAATATCAGAACTAGGCTTAAGAAGTCTGAATAGTAAAAATACCCTCCCCCACACAGTTCTCCAAGACAAAGCATCTAAGTATCTGGCTGATAGAGAAGCACATGCTTTCAACAAGGCACTGTACAAATATTATTACCATAACTAAATACTAGTTCTATCATAGCAAAAAAGCTGCTCTCTTCCTCTCTCCTCTGGCAATGCTTTTTCTGAGGCTTCTTGCTAGCTCATTGCTCTTTAACGTAATATTCAATTTCATCATCTGGCTTTCATTCAGAGACCCTACACAGTTCTACCTTGGCCTAACCTAAACCACTGCTTTATTATCCAAATAACTCAGTAACATCTCCTCAATACTGCCCCCGCCCTCACATGCAATATTCCCTCAGTCCTGGCCCACAGAGCCATTTCCACACTCCCCATTCCAGTGGCCTTGCCAAAAGACTCACTTCATCTGTGCTGCCCCCAGCAGATCAGAAAATGAAACGAAACAAAGGCAAGGAAAGAATGCTAGTTCAGCTTTTTTTTTTCCCCTGCAATTTTCCATGCTGAGACAATGCCACTACTTCTCAAAGGGGAGGTGGATTCCACTAGGCACAACTCACATAGAATGCCATATTGGAGCCAGATATCACATAAAATTACCTGTTATGAGAAGTCACAAAACATACTGGGTCACAAAGACTTCCAGCAAGTTATTTCTCTTGTAATTTTCACACTGCATTTAAACAAGCCATCACAAAAATGAAGAAGCTGTCTATGTCACAGCCAAAAGTAGACATTCAGGAAAAGGGATTATGATTACTGCCTGCAGGTTAAGAAGCCTTTGTAGTTTGATAAAAAGAAAAGCTGACCATAAAGACCTGGTCTACACCTCTGCTGCCAGTCAGTTTTTCCTATCAAAATCAGTGAGAATGTCACTTAATACTACAGCAAAGATCTTACCTCTTCAATGCCCATCTACTACTTTTTTGTTTTACAGTAGATGAAGTCAGTAATTTAAAGAGATCAAATGGTTTGCAGGGAGCTAATTCATTTGACATTCTGGAACAGACAACATCCCAGCTGCACTGCTGAAAATCTGGGGCCTTCTCTTTTATATTTCTGGGGTTTATTCTGTATTCACACCACTGTAGCCAAGATAAATTCTGCCTTTTGCATGAGTGAATTCATTCTATGGTAAGATTTACAGAGGATTTTCCCCTGAACTTTAAATGAATCTTGGTTCTAGCAGGTGCACAGCATTTGTTGTTACATTGCTTTTCAAATCTAAAGATTTCTCTTCTGTGCCTTTAAGTATAAAAAAGACAAAGCTGATTAAAACCAGCACAAGCTCTGTGTGCCATTTTAATGAGCAGGATCTATCTTGACCTCTGATCAAGAACATTATGAGTTCTTCCTTTCTCCTCCCATGAAGAAAAACAAACCCAAAACATCCTTGCCAATTATTTTTGTGACCAGAAAGCATACATTTAAGTATACAATGAATAACTATGAGCAAATAGCTTACTGCAGTGGGAACCAACATTGCTAGTGTCACTGAAAGTTCATGGTAATTCCAAGGATTTCTCATAAAAATTCAGCTTCACACTTTGTCCCATGCGGGACTTGCAGTTTGTATTTCATAGAAACAGTTTTATGAGAGCACTTCTTATGTTAAGAACTTTGCTTTCGCATATACTGCAACAGTTTCCTTGATAAAAAAAAGTGAATTATTAATATTATGTGAATTTTGGGTTAACACTAAAGCACATTCATGAATTTGTCAGACTTCTTCCCTCTGTGCCCAAGAATGCATGCAGCTGATAGTCACTGCTGATCTAAAGACATCAAGTCATTCAAAATGTAATATTCTTGCTTCATATAAAGAACAGGAAATAAATGATCGGGGTGATGAAATACAAAACAGTCAAATAACAGCAGCCATGCAAGTCCTTAGTCTAGAAGTAGACTAAGCTGAGCACTAGCAGTACTCTCTCAGCTAAAAGCTGGTACAGGTAGCACAGTGCAGTGGGTCTCCAAATTCCAGCAACAAATGTCAGATGCTGGATCATCCAGACACTCTAAGCTAGGTCTTTGCTTTCTTGCTTGTTTTGGTGGGTAGGGAGAGTGGACTCAGATGACAGAAAGTGGTTTTCAGCCATTGTAAAAAGTCCATTCAGAGTAATTTCTTATATTTTCAATAATATTTTTACCATTCATGTCCACAAAGATGATGAAGAAAACACAGAGAGGTTTAACAGAGCACTGTGCAGTGCTACAGACACTGGCATTTGAGACAGCAATTGCCACTCCAGGATTTGGATTAAGCACCTAAATACAACAAGCACCAGGTTCACCTCAGTGAAGCTGGAGCCTTTCTCCAGCGTGTAAGCACGTGCAGTTGAGTTTTTGCTCTTCTCCCAGAAAATGTCCCTGATCCTCATTTCTGGATGAGGAGGGGCTATTCTGTTCTCAAAGCCAACTGCATGCTTGGAACTTTGCTGTCACTGGTGGGAGCTGATTGAGACGGTTATGGTTTGTCAAACAGGCACTTGCCAGGGCTGGCAGAGGCCTCCATGACCCTCATGATCACAACAGAGCCATCAAAATAGCAATGAGGATGGACTATGGACTCTGCAGGCTGTGCCTGCTGCTGCCAGCATCCTCCTCTTTCCCAAGACACCAGTCAGAGCAGGATTTGGCCAGAACAATGTCTTCTGGAGAAACCACCCTTCCTTTTCTCTTTTCCAGTCCTCTCCTAGCTCGGTTCAAGTATCAAGTGCTAAATAATGAGCTGTTAGGATGTATTACTGCCCAGAAGAACTAATTTTCTATTGTCTCTGGCTGAAGCAAAGCTCAGCTAATGAACAAGCACCCAGAGAATTTCAAAAATGTACCTCATGTAATGATGTGAACATGGATTCAAATACAAAGAACAGTATGTTTTTTATCATTATTTTTAGGGACAAAGCACTTGAAAGCACTAGAGAAAATAAGTTAGGCAAAAAAAACCAAAAAAACCCAGAAAAAACTTTTTCTGTGTTTGCATCATCTGAAGAGTAAGGCTTTCAGACAACACTTTCAGACCTCCACAGCTATACCAAAGGAGGGAACATTTAAGCATCTAAGATTATGGGTAGGTGTTTCTGGACATCCTCTCCTCTCTCTCCCAGTCAAATGGCAACTGTAACTTGCAGAGTCACAGAGACAGTCTGAAAAGATCCTTCGCGCAGCTATTTTGGAGGGTGGTACTTCAAACAGGACGAACCCACACACAGTTAAACATCCAGCACCCTGGTGTTTTAAATGACATGGAAGATAGGTCAATTCCAACATTTCACCGCAGCTTTAATTTCATTGCTCTCAGTGTAAACTCATGCTGAATTTTAAGTGACTGAAATTGTATCCAGTTACAAGGTTTGGATTCACTTTGGAAAGTGTGCAAACACTTCTAAAGGTAAAACATAAATCTGAATACATTGTATGTTGGTTTAGAAGGACTTTGGCTGAGCTAATCTGTATGGAAATCACCCTAAAATGTTGGAGCTCAAGCTTAAATGATAAAGGTACAAACTAAACATTAAGTTTTATATTTAAAGTGCTATTAGTATGACATTAGTGCTATATATATTTTTTCACTTTTCAGTTCAGATCTCATGTGTAAACAGTTCTTTTCAGCAAAATGGAGAACTGTTTATACATGAGGTCTGCTCTCCATTTTGAGCTACTAGAGAAACAGAACTAACACACTCAGGTTAAAAAAAATATAGTCCTCCAGAGCCAATACTGGGGTTGGTGGAGCAGCTGGATTCTATCTGGCCTTAGGAGCAACTGTGTGCCATTTTCTTTCTTGATATATCTGTATCTTGATACCGGTATAGCAAAGAACAGTCTTTAAAACTAAAGCACTGTAAATCCTAATCCAAAGTTTATAAATCCGCTTGCACACCTATATAAGCAGATATGTTACAACTTATTGAATGTATAAATGCAAATAAAACATATGTGTAATAAGATAAAAAAATCCCTCACTTCCAATTACTTGTGGAACAGCAACTAATCACAAAAACATGCATGTAAAGAACTGATTCTGGAAAAAACAGTCAACTGATACCACGGCATGTGTTTTGTAGAGCAGGGCTTTCTGAGAACGCTGCAGAGGTGCTAAAGCAAATTGTTATAATGTCACTGCACAATGTGCTGTTGAGGTTTTATGGTCACACTGCGCCAATAGTCTCGGGAAGTTACTTTGCATTCTTATATAAACTTTTTCCCCCAATCCTGTTTTCCACAAAAAAGGGCTTTCAATAATGTACAATCTCGTGTTTATACATACTACAGGAAAAACACGATAAACCCAAGAACACAATCTCTACTTTAAACATATTTTAAAACTAGATTTCTGCAACTTCATGTAAACATGAATAAGCTGTTAAACACTCACCAAAAGAGAACATAACCTTCCTGTAATTAAATGGCAGTGTTTTACATGGCACTTTTTAAAAATCATGAAAATAAAAAAAAGTAAATAAATAAATCAGCCCAGCAGACCCCTCCCAATTTGAGGCTTAACCTGCAAAGTAATGTAACAGTAATAAAACCTATGCCAGCTGGACTCCTTTCTTTTTCTGGCTTTGGCATGAGAAGCAAGAGCAGGTATATGTTTGAAGAAAAACAAAGTAGGACATTTTCCACCTTTAGTCACAGGATGTTAATTGAATTCTGGCAAATGTTTAAAGATATTCTCAAAATGTTCAAAAATAATTAAAAGCAGTTGGGGCTGAGAAAAAGAAACAATCCATCCTTCCTCCCCTCCCTTTTCTCCCCTCAAACATCTGTTCCAAACTTATACTCGAAAAACCACAGCGAAGAACAGTCATAATTAATGTTATTTTGGCTTTTTAGTTGCTAGGCCTGCATTCCAAGGTTAGAAATACAAAAATACAAGTTCAGGGCACTATTACTGTACTTAAGGACTCTCCCGATGCATATAACAAAAGGGCAGTTTTGCTTTTCTCTTCTTTACCCCATTTTATAAAAAAAGAGAAGAAAAAATAGAAACAGTACCAGGAAACAGTTCCATGTTGAAGATAAAGGATTACAATAAAAAGTACCTACATAAATGAAGTACACTTTATGAAGCTATGAAAATACATCTGAGACATGTTTTATACATGCTTTACAGCTGTACAAAAGTGATCCAGCCACTTACAATGCAGGTCATAAAACTGCTAATGCACACAGGTCCCTCCCCAGCCCGACCGCCGTGCCTTTGCCTTCAGCAGCGTGCAAATCCTGCACGGCTGCTCCGAGCTCCCCCAGGCACCGCTGTCCCTGGGCAGGCACAGCCTGCACTGCACAAGCAGTGCTGCTGATCTCAGCAGGATCTGCCCAGGCAGGGATTTCCAAGATGCTCCTGGCCTCCTCCTGTGTGAATGGGCTGCAGGATGCCGTCAGCCCCGGCTCAGCGCATGGAGGGCAGGGGCTGTAGAGGTGCAAGACAACTCAGCAGCTTTGGGCTGAGGAGATGTCAAGTTCATGAGGCCCAAGAGGGCTGGCTACAAATCCCTACCCAGCAACAAGGCAGATCCTCCACCTCAATGTACTGAAGGGCTGTGAGGATTTAATCTGCATGAATATACACTGACAACTTCTCTCTGCCTGCTTTTGAAGCTCGGACCATCTAGATTTAAGAAACACCATCAGCATGATTTGAGAGCTAGTCCTAAGGCTCAGAATTACCAGTGAGAGCTATCATGGCTATCAACTACTGAGCAAGAATAGAGGCTTTTGTCATTTTAACTACACAAAAATCTACAGGAAAGATCTGTTATGTTTTTTATTAATCCTATTTTATGTTTCTCAGAAAGAATTTCACCCAAGCATAAGAACACTTTTAGTAGGGAGTCATGTCTCCTCTCTAATTTTTAAAGACAAAGAGTCTGATAAAATAAAAGATGCACTGTGCCTGTTATGCTGTCACAAACCTTCCTTTGAGGCTATCATTGTTTCAGTCAGGTCTACAGAATGTATGGTAGCAGATGTGAGTTGTTTCAGGTGACAGATCACTGGGCTGAAATCAAAGTACTTTTCAAATTGCCAGTTTCCATTGCTCCTTGGCTTCTTGTGTCTGACATTAGAGGCAGAAGTGCTCAGAAGTTGTTGTGAATGGCACTGTCTAACTATATATGGAAAAAACTTTCAAGAGGGAGACTATGCTAGCAAGGACAAAGCACCAGCCTTCATCTTCAGCAAGATGTTGTCTTCCTCCTGTCAGACCACAAGCCCTAAAAAGGCAAGAGGATCTTGTGGTTTTAGGGGTCAGCAAATGTTTCATGTTTTCTCATTGACTTGGAAATACACAAAGGCTAGAAAAACCCGTTTTTCCTAAAATGTTACATAATTTTGAGACTCTTGTACTGGCTAACATCACCTCATGATACACCTTTTCCCCTGTGAAATAAACCTCTCTGGGTCATAAGTGTGTGTGAAGTGGCATGTTAATCCTTGCTTTTTACTACTTCTGATTTGCTTTGGTCATAATGCAAGGAAAACTCAAACATTTGCTTCAGTTTCATCATCACACGCACACTGAAGTACTGCCTAAATAAGTCTGTTTCCTTTTTTTTTTTTCTTCTGCTAAACTATAACACTGCTGTCAGTGTGCAGACACACAGCACTGCTGGACATGGAGTAATTTTTTCAGTCCTCGAGGTGCTACAGTGGTACAGATAAATCCCATTTAATGTTGCAGTGTAATATAGATATATGTGTAAGTGCATATGTGCATATATATATATATACACACACAATTTAAATAAACAGCTAAAAGCTCCATGTGGCCACTACTGTTTCTAACTTGGACAAAAACATTTGTGTTTTCAGCTAGGAATTTTCAAGATAATTAGCAGATTACTTACAAAGCTAAATAGTAAATAAATAAATAAATAAATAAAAATCCTTCCACCAATTGGCCCTTGCAGTATAAACACACAAACATGAATGCCATCATTGTTACCCAGAACTGCTGAAGTAACTTTTTGAGTGTCACACTATCCCTATGTTAAACCAGTTATGCCACAAGCTGTGAAAGGCAGACACAACGTGCTTTCTGCAAAATGTCTATTTTTTACACATTTGGAGGAAGATAGGTCTATGTGTGATGGGTAGGCTTGTACACAAAAATCCCTACCCTATCACAAATTAACACAGAGATAATCTTTGCTTTTAAGCCTATTGTACATTTTTTGTTCTTGACCCTGTTAAAAATGGTTTGCCAGGGTAGACTACTACGATGGGGATTATAAAACAGTTCCTGTGCTTGGAAGTACTTTAAATCTGCAAGCCGTGTTTCTATTGCTGCTTTGTAGCTCAAACCCCAAAACTAGTGATGATTTTATGAGTTGCTGTAGTCTAGACAACTCGGTTATTTTTCAATTAAATTGTTCCTTGGGGAGACTACTGTGAAAATTCCCATACAATTAATTACAGGTATGTGCAATTAAAATACAATTCTACAGCACAGTAGCTTTACAATTGCTGGTGCAATTTATGTCTGTATCAAACAAGAATGCTCTGAAGGGGCTGGGAAGACGAAGTACAACACATAGGAGATTACATGAAAAGCTACCTATAGTGAATGAGATGAAATAAAAGGTAGTGTAAAATTTTTGTATACCTTTCCCTCTGGTAAGATTCAGAATTCTACTAGAAAGAACAAAATCTGACAACTGAGCTAATCTTCCCAGAACATATTTTGACAGCAAACTGGGCTGAACACATGGTTACTGCCAAGTTAAAGAGCAAATCAGAAATTTAACAGAATTATATGAAAATGCACCCATAAAGCAGGAAAATGGAGAAAAACAGAAAATGCAGCAAAAAGCTGAGGAATAATGACTGAAAAAATTCCCTGACAGCAAAGCCCCATTTCCCCCAATCAGTTGTTTTCATATTAAGCTTACTTTCCTCTATATACACTTAAAAATGTCCTTTTTACTTTAAAAGCAATTTAAATGGTTAGAAGCATCACTTTCAAATAATATCATTTTGTGAATATAGTATAGGCCTTCCTGTACTAAAGTTATAATTAGTTTAGTATGGAGTTAAACAAAGGACTAAGCAGGGGAGGTTATTGTAGCACATATGCAAACCATAGAAAAGATTAGTTCCAGGAGAATCTCCATAATTTTGCTATATCTTCAGAAGTTTACACGCCTGGTTCAGTGGAAATACCAAACCTCTGAAAAATTAAGACACTCATGGGTCGTGTCAGCTTGTCTTGCACAGCCTTGCAGACAATCTCCAGGATCTGCACCCCAAAGCTACAGGAACATGAAAGAACTGTTGTCATGGACTTGCAGCCCTGTGGTCCTTGCAGCCTTAACCAACGCTCCTCATTCACCTGGTCCAGTGCACTGAAAGAGGTGGATTTTGAGGGGTGCCAAACACACTGTAAAACAAACCAGATCACTTCTGTAAGCAAACAGGGCTGGGGTTTGTGAGTCCTTACGACTCTGTTCTTGCCTAGGAGATAAAAAAAAAGACACCAGGGCCTTCCTTGTAAGAGACACAGCCATCAAAGTGGGCCAACCCCCATCCTTCCTCCTTTTGGGGTTCAGCCAAACTGCAGAGCAGGTACCCAGGTAATCACACAGCTAGAGGCCAAAAAACCTGCTACAAAGGGGTTAGTCCAGGAGGTGACAACACTGTTGCTGTGCCTACAGTATGGAATTACCTCTGCTCTGCAGAGCCTCCAAGACTAAGTCTCAGTATGTTCTGGGAATGTAATTCTTTTGGTTTGGTTTAGTCACTGAGTAACCAGGTAAACACACAGTCTTGTCTCTCTAAGGAAGCCAGACAGTCACCTGACAGCTGATGACTGCTAGGAAAGAAAAAACCATCCATTTCTGAAGCACTTAGCCAAGCACAGTGATGAACACTTGAATATTTTTCACTTTGGATTACTGAAAAAAGAGCAAAATATGGACAGGTTTATAGCCTGGCTCCCTAAAATTGGAATGTGATGTCTAGCTCTGAAAAAACATCTTTTAGCTGTGGGAACAAATCCCACCTGTTCTAAGAAAACCCCTACAGGAAACAAATTGACTTTTACTTACTATTTTCCATTGTTGTTAGAAATCTTTTATTATAGCTTTATTCCTTAAGGTAGAAACTGGAAACTACCACAGATTTCTCTTATTATTCCTGCTTAGTCATGACCTCAGACAAAAGCTCATGATAAAATGTTGTACTACACCCACACATATACTATAGTTGTCATACACTGATCAACTGTTTTGCACAATGTCAGTCATTATTTTTTTCATTATTTTTTACAAGAACACCCATAAGGCTCTGTTAGAAGAGGTGCCTCAGACTGCTAAATGCTGGGCAATTATACATACAACATTAGTTAGTGTGCAGGATTAATATATGGCCCCAAACCTCCAATTAGATAGAACCATTTTGGCTCCAATAAAGGAAGCCCTCTTCCATCATCTACACAGAAATCTGAAAACCTGGCAACAGTGAAGCACCTCAGAAGGAAATTTTGTCAGGAACCACAATTCAGTTTCCACAAGATATTTTAACACAGATTTTTTTCATACCTTGCAGGTCTGAAATATCAAATGTACTCAAACATTCATTATGCTGGAGAACTGAATTTGGTCTTCATTTTGTGAAGTATGGCTTATTTATTTGCCCATAGTGTTTATCCAAGAGTAAGTCCATATATCTAATTTTTAATAAAAACATAGCATAAAAGTTCTTCAGACTCTGAACAGGCAATTAAACAAGTAGAAAGTTCTGAACAAGTAATGAGATGGTTCCTCAGACATCTGAAAGTCTGTTTTTCCAAGCTGCAACAGAGCTTGGTTGATTCGTGCTGGACACCCCGTAAGTCAAACACATAAAAATGTAACACTCTCAGCCCACTTCTCAGCAACAATTTAATACAACAGCCCTGGGATTTGATTTAATATTTCTACATTTCTTTATTTTTTTTCAATTACATCTGCATGATACTAGGCTACTTTAACATAAACTTTAATCATTAAATGTAAGCATTTACAGTATGCTAACACAGGTGAAGAATTTTTGAAGTGAACGGCTAAAGCTGGGTTTTTGTGACTACATAAATTCTTGAACTTGCAACTCTGCAAGTGATGAATACTCCATTCCAGTCTGACAAAGCACTTGTTATGTGCTCCAAGTCAGGCAGCATTTACTTCCTTAGTATTAGGTGCTAAACATTAATCATGTGCTTGAAGCTCACGTGACCTGAACTTGTAGTGTGATTTTCAAAATGCCATCAATGTGTGTGTGTTTCCACTCATTTGTCCTCCCAAGTATAATTTCAAGCTCCCTTAAGATCTAATCTAGGAATATTTTGCAGTGCACTTTGCTTAAAAAAATAAGCCCACCACAAAAGGGCAGTATCTCTTTACTGTAGCAACATTGAGTAAATCTTCATCACCCAGAGAGAAAGCTGTTGCAGATTATCAACTGAATAGCAGATTTAATGGTTCATAGTCTACTCTCATTCAACCTAACATGGAGTTCAGAAATGCCACCTGCTGACAGCAGCCAAACAGATTCTGCTATAAATAGCAGTTCTGCAACTAATTCAGCTTAATTCAGCTACGTATCAATAGCATATGCATCAACATAAAAAGTTTTGAGCACCTAATTCCTCCTCCTGTACGTCTTCAATTAATTTGTGGGGGGAACACCCCAGTTATTTTACATTTCTGCTGTTCACTCTAAACTCACAAAGTAGTTCAGCTGAGCAGATCCCTTTTTCTTGCTGGATTCTGTTTAATGTGCTGTTCCAGCACTCTGTGCAACAGCTGTCTGTGCCATACGATTACTTCATTGTTGAAAGCCTGACATATGGAAACTCTACTGAAATGTTAGCTGCTTTGATACCTATGAAGAGGAATGAGCTTTTACATTACAACAATGCATTTTTTAAACAACTTGAAGTAAAAAAAAATCAAACACACATTAGAATCTAAACCATATTAGTTTCCAGCATATGCCTGTTCCTCTATTTCAATGCCCAATTCCAAAGGCTGGTTACTATTGTGGTTTTGGTTGCTATTACTAGCAAACAATGGGTGGTTTTCTTTCAGCTTTTGCATTCTTGGAAGAGAAAAGGGAACAGATTCAAGAGGAGGCCCATGGGATTCCTTCATGAGTTATCCTTGAAGGCAAATGCTATACAGTAGAATCACAGGAATGGTATCGCGTGTCACTGAGATAACAGGACAGGAGATAACCAGGCTTATTGGGAAAAGTCACTAACTGCCACACAGTGTTTTGCTTCTCAAAATCAAAGCTTCCACAACAGACAGCTCCCTAATGGACCCGAAGAAAGGCGGATCCTTAGGGATGAATTTCTAAGTCCCAACTACCTTTGACAGATAAAGAAAGGAGTTCCTTTGCTATAATGTGCAGACTTTCCTCCCCTGTAAACTAGTCACCTAAAGAGGGAACAATGATGCTCTAAATGATTTCATCAGCAGCATGAACACTTGCTAACATAGAAGGAAGCTGTAATTTTTTGGTCACTGTTTTGCCAGTAGTAGCATTTGAATCCTGAACAAAATCCATCTGAATCAGAGAAGATACTAATAGTCTGCATTTTAAGGATCTATTAATTTTATTGAGTAAAAATTTTTATGTACCTTTCAGAAAATACTCAGCCTTAGAAGATATTCCCTGATGATGTAAATGGGACATGATTCTCTTTAATTTAGTTATCTAAACCTGAATCAATCACAAATATATTTAAAATTATTGCAAACATTTAAGAATGCAATCACTCTAGGTATAAAAAATACTTTTAAATACACTAGGCTCTGAAAATAAGACACTAGGGGAAGACTGATTTTCTTTGTATTCTTTTGATTGAAAATTAATTGAATTTCATTTTTGTAAAATGAAGTATTAGATTAAGTCATGTTTCACCACTAGTATGATTTATTCGACAAAAATTGGCCCATTTCACATAGTGTGTTCTGACTGAAGTAGTGCAGCTTTAGGACTACTGACAAAGCTACTGAGCAATCTTGATTTCAGTTTTAGAATATGCTCCATATATCTACAAAACTACCCATTTATTATAAGTCTACTAAAGCATCATTCAGATAGTATCCTCAGACGGTAAACACAGTAATTTCTACATCAACAGTAATAACTTGATAGCCTCAGTAATATTTTTTCAAGTCTCATAACATTACTTTGCAGATTTTTTAGGCATATTTGATTAAAATATCACTGTTTAAATCTTAGATTTTTTTAAAGGCTAAGGCAAATCCTACAAAGTTTTTTTTTACTCCAGGTTAAAATGATTTATTACTTTCAAGTTTTACAAGAAAGGAAAAAAAAAGTTAGTTATTTTCTGTGGGTAGAAAACGGGGTCACATGCATAAATACTGAGACTGGACTGGTGGAAATTTCAAGGAAGTCTGACATATTTATGAAAGGTAAAAACTTTCAAATGCAATCATTCAAAAATGACTGAATAAATATGACTCCCCAGGAAGGCATTTATCCTAATTAATAAGACAAACCAATAGTTAGTCACCTACTCAAATGACAGCTGTAAATCAAAATGGGATTTGCCAATTCTCTCATGGGGTCAGCCTATGACCACCCATGAAAACTGCACTCTTTCATCTCCTTCCCAAGTGCAAGGGCTGAGAAATGGCCACAGCTGTTCCAGGCAACCACAGCATCCTCAGCACTTTGTGCCAGGACTGGCTGCCATCCACTGCCCCAAATGATCAGGCAGTAAATAAGTCTATAAACCTATTAAAACTGCATAAATGTTATAACTTGTAATCTATTAAAATAAAAAATAAGCAGGAAAGGATGTCTGAGAGCCAGCTTCCTCACAGAAAAATGAAATGCTAAGTTTGAGGTTTCCAGTACTCTTTTTTTTTTTTNTCATAAATATAAAGGAAAATAAGAAATACAAACCAGTGGTTTCAGATGATTTTTGGCATTTCTTCAATGCAGAAGTGGCTTTATTTTTTATTATTTTTAGTCTGAGATTCATCACTATGAATTACTTTTCTAACTAAAATTGGGAAGAAGTTATTTTAATAATTAATTCTCAATAAGTTACTATCACTGGATCTCCTTTAAAGCCTTTCAGTATTAAGAGATATCATAGCTTTCAAAGGAATATCACTGCTCTGACTTACACTGAAAAGCCAGGAGGTTAGGGGTGGAAATTTCTTCTGTGAGCCACACAGATGTATGAAAACAGTCAAAAAATTAACAACGTATGTTAAGGATTCAATGCCAGCCCCACTTTTATCCATAACTAGACTTCATTAGTTTTGTGGGTTTGAAATTGACATTTAAAAATAAAAGCAACATAAGTTTTTCAGACTTAATTGAGTGCTCCTTAAATAAAGAGATATTTCAGTATTTGCAGACTGCTAACATCTTTCCAAAATAAGCTGTGTGCTGGTGCTACTTTGCTCTATTTCCCTATCACCCTAAGGAGCCTTTATTCCTGATGGAAGCCATTTCTTTTGCTAAATCCTGCCTGTGAACTCTAACAAGACCATTTAAGCCCTACTAAACAAAGTCCCCTGGGAGGCACTATTGTTAAAATAAAAAGTGGAGCAAATTTTTAAAGTGAACTTTCTGCAACCATTAGAGGATGCAGGTCTTAAGAAGAAAAAACTTGTTATAGGAGAGGGAACAAAAAGCCAAATGTAAGCATAGAGCGTATGCCAGCCACCCCGAGGGAACAGAGGGGAGGTATAGAAAATTAACTACTGCATTTCTGCTTCCCACCAAAACCACAAACGGGCCATTTCAGGGGACTAACACCTCCAGAATCTGAAGATAAATACATGTCTACCTCATCACCTGAGAAGAGCCTTAAAGAGCACACTCTGCTGAATATTTCTGCTGCTCTATGAACAATCTCCTGTACCAAGAAGCAGGAGGTGCCTGCATGTGCACATGCAACATTTGCAGCATGGATGTGTGTCAGTCTGGAGGCTGCTCAGCTCTGTCTGAGAACGAGGCCCCAGAGTCTTTTGGCACAGATTTTTACTGCAGAACTTAACAAACACTCTCTGCAGCCAAAACGCCTTGAACCACTCCTTATCAGGTTTCACAAGCTAGGTGGGTTTGAGTCTGGTCAATGCATGGATGAGAGATCATTATATGAAATTGCACTCACTGAAAACTTACATTAGTAGATGAAAAACAGTGGCAAGACATCACCATGAGGACATGCACAAACACGTGATTGGGATCCAGGCAGCTCCTGGCTTCACCCAAGCCAAGACTAACACCCCTGGGAAAGCCAAGATGAGCAGCATACCAAAAGGAAGGACAGTTCATGGAAAAGAGGACTCAAAAGATTAGCATGGTTTTCGCTTTCTACGTTGGACAAGAATGCCAAGAAGCCATATGTGACAGGAATACACATTCTCTGCTGAGGAACATGCGTATCTGTATGCCACCTCACCAGCCTGTGGGGCATAATTCCTCTCTGGCATCTCAAGTGGCAGCACCATGTGCAGTGACAGTAACGCCAGGCACACTGCTGAGCCCTCACGAACTATCCAGCAACTGAGATAGGAGAAAATAAAAGGGAAACAGCCATTCTCAGAATTTCATGAATGAATTGTGTCAAAGAAATCTCATTTTATTTTTGACAAAGAATAGGTCTAAAGAAGGATGAGGACAAGGATTATATTTGGATTATAACAAATACAGGACATAAGGCAACCTAAGGGAAAACAGCCTCTTGGTTTTCTCAAGTTACCACAACATACACGTTTACCTGCATTCCAAGACAAATTTACAAGAGTTTTCTTGGAGTACAAACCAAACAGGACTGCATGGAAGGAGGAATACAGCAATACTCTTCATTCTCACTGGATGCAGTGCAGGGTATGCCTGTAGGGCTGGAAAGCTGTGTAGGCACTGTGAGGCTGAAATGTAGGACAATTTACACACTCCAAATTGTTTCCCTGAAACAGATCTTGCCTACCTACCCTTCGTTCCATTGCATTGCTAGTCAACTGCCATATATACTTGCACTTGAGGGAAAAGATTTGCCTTGGCCAATAAAAGACATGTAAGCTGCATATCTAAAGTTAGTCTGCAACCCCTACTGGGCTGCCTCTCCAGGCACTGCACCACAGAAACTCAGCCATGGCACAACTCTGAGCACCTCATCTATCTAAGTTAGAAAAAATCCTACACCAAGTGAACACTGGGAAAAAATCCTGTAGTTTATCAGAAAATGCTCAATGCTTACTTAAGGTCCATAAAAACTTTTAGGATGAGAAAAATAGAAAATCTAGGCTGAGGCTGCTGAAACGCAATGCAGTTAATAGTAAATTTTTAAAAAACTCTTAAAAAAAGAATATATGTTCTATGCTACTGGGATGTTACAAACCCCAGCTTTAGAACAGGGGTCCAAAAGGGAACTTGGAACAGAGGGTGCAGAAACTGGAAGCTGGTATTATTTATAACCTGGCAGGCAGAACTTGCAGAAATGCAGCCATAACAAGCTGATTCTCTTAACTGCAGGTAAAACAACATTCTGACTAACTCTGAAAGTTTGGAAAATATAGAAATAGTAAAAGTATTTTGGTAGATAGATGCTGATGATTTTTCTTTAGTATTTGATGGAACATGTTTCAAAGAGTACATCACCAGCCAATATTGCTGACGGATGTGCAGTGTTATACTACCTGACCACATCATGAATTAGCCTTCTCAGGGGGAGCTGTACAAAAAGTAAACAAAAGAAAGAAGAAATTCCTTGTCATCTGTAGGGTGTCAAGGAAATGAATCAGTTTGTTTCAAACAGGAGATAATTAATAAAATCTGAAATTTTCTGAATGACATTAGGACTTCATCGTTTAGCTTTTCTCTCAACGTGCTTCTCTTTTTCTTAACCAGGGACGTACTGAACAACCACTTCATTTAACAAATTGCAGACAGAACATCTTAAGGACTGCTACAACTTTTCCATTTAATCATTAATACTAAGACATGAAATAGCCTATATAAAAACATGTGGCGAAAGAGTTTTTCAGGGCAGTGATGCTCATGTGATTTCCTACTAAGGAGAATATATTGAACCTATTTATGAGAGAATAGAATAGCCCTATTATATGCATTTAGCTTTTTAGAAGAAAATACTGGTATTTAGTCTGATGTGTACCAGAATTATTTGACAAGGTCTCTACTTGAAGTATATCAGACTGACTTAGGCCAAGAGATTTGGTTCAGGATAGCAAGCAATTTTCAGTTACTCTAATCAGTGAAAAAAATTCCCAGGACTTTTATACCCTGGAATATTAGCTTTTGAAGGAAATATAGATCCCTTTTAAAATTTATTTCTTTTCATGAACATAGTTTCCTAATGAAAGTCATTTCTACACGATGACAGCAGCAGAACGTTCCTCCCTGACCACTTACTATGAATTCAATTCCACTTTCCCCTAACCAAGAAAAAATAGCAGGGAAGGGGAGGGAAACGGGGTAGGAGGAAGATAGTGACCACTGTTTAAAAATCTTTAACTGACACTGTACATAGGCAGAGCTCTCCTCTTGATACATAAGAAGTCTTTTGCACATTTAGCATTTCTGGTAAGGTTAGTTTCTGCACATAATAATTTCAGCTGCAACATTTAAAGTCAAGTGTCCTTCTCTGCATTAGCAAAGAATTTGGAAACAAATGCCCAAACACATTTTAGGGACTGCAGACCAGATGGAGAATACCACAAAGCTTTTCTGTTCTATTTTTCAGGACACTTCTTACCAATGCCTCAGTATGTCTCCTGTTCTCCAAAAGCCACATGGCAAAACTGCTCCCTTTATTTGGGATGAGTTAAAGAGTAGGTGCTTACCTGTAGGAGTACTACTGCGAAACGAAGAGGAGGGAGTGATTGGAGGGGTGACTGGAGGAGTAAGGCTTCCACTGCTGTGGCGAGGTGGAGTAGATACATTCCCACGGGACACTGTGCTTGACAAAGTCAAAGAGAGTTTGGGCTGAATCTTTTTCTTCAAAGACTCCTGCTCACGTCGAGCTGCATCAGTCATAAATCTAGAACAAGGATAATCATGAGGATGAGAGCTTTGAATCATGGTCCACCAGCAAGCTTTAGGTGAAGATAAAGTATTTTTTGGCCTCTGTGACCCAATGGAGTTTCAAATTCAGCCTCTGCAACACACAAATTTACAGAATACAGACTTCTCCATCAACAGCTTTGTGTGTTAAACATCTGGGCCATTTCCTTCTAATTTTAATGAAAATTAATTAGATACTTGCACCATGTGCAAACACACAAGTTTTTTAAACTCCAACCACAGCTCAGCATTATAAACAATAATATAATGATTGTACTCAGTCCTTTACAGTAACTACATTTAATCATTTTGAAAAAGTAGCTGAAAAAAAAATGTTAGCAAATGACCTTCAGTCTGAAGGTCAAAGGGACAGAATAAATACTTTGTGTAGATACATACTTTTCAATAGCATAATCACTTCCTTTTACTAAGGGTTTTAGACAACATTGCCTGGCATAAAAGATGTCTAATTAAATTGCAGTTCCTCAAAGAGTTCCCATCTCTTGCAAACCAAACAAGGTCTCTCTGTAGAGCTCTGACTAGGCTGCTGAAGGCCTAATGCCACTCAAGGTTCATCTCTGTGGGGTGCTCAGAGGGAGTCCCACCAGCACCATGCAAGCTGTGCACCAGTAGTGCTGTCATTCCAGCAGTGCGACTTTTTGCTTGGGATATCTCATCTGGAATAAAAAGTGCTTTTTTTTCACTTTTATTCTGATTCCTTTCAAAAGGGAACACTTAAACTGAAAAAGAACACTTTTATTCCAAGTATACATAGAGTTAATTACACCAGAAGAGCTGATGCTGCTTTATGTTGCCATTCAAAGCATCACTGTTGGAACCGGTATTGACTCTCACTTGAAAAGAGTTCCCCCACAAGAGGATCTCTGCAAGTCAGACTTCATGACTTAGCATTCGAGAGACATTTGAATCCTTTGTCTTTCCCCTCCACTACATATGGATATACATTAATAATTATGGGTATCTTGAAGGATTCCTAAGACAGGCTAAAGTAAATCACCCTGTCAGTACAGCCCTCTGTTCCTGAGGCTGCAGTACAAACTAGACCTGCCAGTGAATAAAAACAATATGCACTAACACGATACAGAATAAAAAGTTGTGTTACACCCAGGCATATGTTTGACCATAGTCTCAAAACACTATGGCACAACATTTTAGGTACCATTAGAGCAACAAAGATGCATCCTGTCTGTCCATATGAGGCCATTAATAAGTGGATCTTTGCCATGATAAGTAACACACAGGCATTAATAAACAGGTATGTGACATGACAGCTTATCTTCTTTGAACTGAGACAACAATACATCATGTCAAGTCCAGATGTGGCATTTTTATGAAGTTAATATTTTAAATGCAGATATCCATAGTAACAGTTGAGTGTTAAATTTCTCTTCTTCAACCAAGGGTGCAGATGATATTGACAAAATAGTCCTGAAATGGAAGTCTAAATTTCATCAAGCAAATATAAGTAAAAGGATCTTAATAAAGTGGTCATTCAGTACACATTTGCTTTCCTCTAACTAGGAAATGTCTAATTCACTATTTTTGCAATTTGTACTATGATGTATGCTTGCTTCTGGATGGGAAGCCTTATTCTTTAAGAAAATGTTATGGTAACATAAATCCTTGAAAACTTGGAAGATAGCTTCAACTGTGAAATATTAAAAGCAGCAGCATGGAAGTTGCTCTTGAGTAAGCTCAGCCACAAATAACAATGTTAAAATAATATTGAGTTATAACCACTCTGGTTAAAGTCCATAAAAATCAGGAAAATGTGAAGTTATAACTGAAAATTCTCCCTGTCCTCTTAACTCGTTCCCATTTGGGCTAAGCATGAAAAGTATATTCCAAAATGTCATTTGTTGTCTACATTGTGAATCTGAGAGAAACAGAAGGCAGAGCCTGTTGAGAAGTTCAGTTTCCAATATCTCACATATGGAATTAACCTTTCCAGATCCAAATAGTCCCAAACATGTTTGCTGAAGCACTGGCAGTGCTGTGCGTTTGAAAATGAAACTTGTCTAAATGGATTAAAAGAAAACATTTTTCAGTATTTTAACTGAAATGAAGTATTATACGTGTGTCTGACTATGGCAGTATTCTTCAAAGCTTAAAATATAAGCATTGTCATGATGGCTATAGAATGACATTTCCAACTAAGTCTTTAATTTTCATGCTGGAAGTATATTATGGTTGCAATATCAAGTGTTCATGAAATTAGGGTTGAATACTGGTCTCTAAATTACATGCCTGCATACAATTTTCCTTGCCTCATTTAAATGCACAAGATGTCTTGGGAAACAGGAAATTAACTGTAACTCAAAAAGGCTGCTGTAAGACCTCTTAGGTTAAATTCCATCTCCTTGATGGTCTGTCTCACCATCTTCAGATCCATCTCTTTGCTGACCAAAGCTACCTCTGCTATTTTCAAATTATTATTTACATAACCCTGCCCCTCTAGTTCCACCACTGGGCACATTTCAGTCACCTTTTCTGTTGCATACGATTTTGTTTACACCTCATAATCCTCTCTCCCTCAAACCAATACATCACAGGGGTGCAGTGAAACAAGGAGGATCATTCAGCTCTCAGTCATTCATTGACCCTGTTTTGAAAAGCATGGGGTTTGTGTGCTTTCGTGCCAACAGTTCATAATATCAGGCAGGAGCAAACTCTTTCTAAAGAAATCTGTTTTACACCCATTATTTCTTTCCTCACAGCCTTCCTAATTATTCAACTCCCTGCTCCAAAAAACATAGGTGCAGTGATTTCTGAATCAAGTTCTTGCAACAACTTTAATAAACATGAGCAAAATATAGTTTTCCCCCCCTCTTCTCATTCCCTGGAATGGTTCAAGTATTTTTATTGAAACTTTCCCAAGAAATTCAGCCTGAAGGAGACACCCAGCATGGAAAATTTCAGCCCAAACAGATGAATGTTGGCAACATAAGCAACTGAAACAGTCTTATAATGGAAAGTGTTGCACAACCTTTCATATAGGTGGCAATATAATACAAACAGTGTTAGCTCTGGTTACCAACACAAAAAGTCACAAAAAGCAGAGGTTATGCTCAAATTAAAAAAAAAGCATTTTCAAATCAAACCTTTTCCAGTATTTCTACGACTTGTCAGCCCCAGAAGTTTTGAAGTCAAGAATGAACAGAACATAGTCTTAGAGATTTCCTTGTGCTGCTAGCATGCCCTGCTGCACGATCATGCCCCAGTGTGACTCACATGGTGGTGTCAGAGTTAGTTTATCATAAAACCTGTGCTACATAAAATGCTAAGAGTTTAAGAGCTCTGGACTCATACACCCAGACTGAGGGTAAGGCAGGAGTTATAAAAATGAGCTGCAGAACCTAGATTACTCTTCAGAATGTATATTCCTAATATTCTCATCAGAGCATGAAGTACCCTTTCCTCCTCTTCCTCACCGCTAAATCTTGCTGATTCAGGAACTCAGCTACTTGGGCCAGGTCTGTTTCCATGTCCACAGACATTCACACTGACAGTGAAGAAGGTGCATCACACCTGCCTGGTTGGATTTGAATAATAATTTGCTACATTTAGTTTCTTCATGATCTAGGAGAAGATGTGTCCCAATCAGAAGTCTACTGCTCTCCAGTTACCGCGTGCACAGGCAAGAGAATTGGAGGGGGATGATTCTGAGCTTGCATAACAAGCAGATTACACCACAGACACTCAAGCCCAGGACTGCTCTGCAACACTGTCCAATTGCTCACAAGCTTAAAAAAAATGTACAGCACTACCTGACAGTAACAAATATACCCTGTCCTGTGCCACACCACTGCCAACTAGTACTGACGCCTTCAGTTTTAGCTTTCATATTTTCCAGATTCTATACTGCATTAGTATATAACTCTGAACTTCATATAAAGTGTTAGCAAGTTCTCCTCAAGTTTAGTTAGACAAAACAATCCTTTTGCAGCCTGAGAACCAAGGACACCATTGCATCTTCAGGCCCAAGAAGTATAAACAACGATTTGAGGAGAGCAAACTGAGAGGATGAGATTTCACAACCTGAAGCTGTTAATTGGGTAATTAAACCCAATATGTAAATGGACCAAAACTTATACAAGTGTGAAAATGTGTGATGCATTGTCCATCTTGGGTGTAGCCTTGGCCAGGCTCTTGTACTGCCCAAGGTGTATCCATTGAATGCCTTTTTAATAAATACCTGCTTTATTCCTTTAACACTGTCTTGCCTCTGTTCTAGGTAGCCTCTCTAGGCATCAGTCCTAGCCCATAATGGGGAAAGATAGCAGAACTGAATTAGTTCTGACCTTTTCTCATCACCAGATAACTATGGAGAAACATTTATAGTAGCACTCAGGTCATGTTCATGTTTGCCTAATTTGGCTAACCTGCCCTGGGAAAGCCTGACACCTTTACCAGAACATGAGAACATACTGAGCTTCCAGCACTTGGATTTCAGCAGACTGCTCCTTAGCCTGACACTTGTTCAACTTCAAGATTGACTGGAAAGAGGAGAAAAAAAAACATAGTGCTCTAGCTCCTGTACAGATTTGTACTTCCTTGTGGTAGTATTATATTTAGATAAAAAGTGGTCAGATTTACTTGACAAATGGGGTTCACACTGGCTTGCTACCTACTAAATTACATACATACATACATGAAAGCCATCCATTAATTCTCTTGCTATTCTTTACAGCCACCAGACCAAGGTCCTTGCTGTATCTGTTTTCTCCCCTCAATCTTTTCCCACTTTTGTCTCAAGATGTTTATGTTATTCCTTGTTTGTGCCGTACCAAGATAAAGAATGAGGTGGGGGTTGTAATTTTAGCTTTCAGTCTTCCTCATCACATTAGCAGGGTTTAGGGGAAAAAAAATAAGGCCAGGATGGAAAATACTTCTAGTTGTACAGTATTTTAAAACTTCAGATCTCTAATTTGAAGAGGAATTACAAGAATCCACTCCTTAAGGGATGACCCCATTTCAGTAGGACAGGACTGTGTGGACTCCTCAAGTCAGGAGCTGTCCTCCATACACTTTATTTTTTCTTGTACAGGCAGCAAAGCAGTTTGATTTAACCAATGCCAGAAAGAAGAGCCAATTTGCAAGTTGAACTTCTATTGGGTTAATGAAAAATCTGGTGAAATCTAAATGGTGGGAGTTCAGCAGTGCTTGTTCACAGACAAGTCCACAGACTTAGGCTGTCTTGTGATCTGGAAAGAACGAAAGGCTTTTCTCAGTTGAACCTGAACAACACTGGGCCAAAACAAAGACAATCAATAACCCCAGTAGTGTCTTGCCACACCATTTACGTGATCATGAAGAAAGTAATATATGAGCAAGTTTTAGAACATCCATTAACTCAAATAATTTGATGCACACCCTTGAGCACTTTCACATACCATTCTTTGTAGTGTGGGGAAAACAGAAGTATTCTGCAGCATTTATAGACCTTCTGCTTCACAGAAGCTAGCAACAAATTTTTTCCTTTAGAGATCTTTCATTATGGTTTTAGAAAAACCCTAAAAAGAAACATCAGTGTGAAAAACCCCCATTAAAACCATGCATAATCCCCAGATGTCTTCACGCTGTTTAGATTACAGACTATTTGCATAGTGCTAAACTATATGATTCATACAAAATTCCCTTTGGATGGTCTTGCTTTATTCCTAATTTCACAAAAAACTTAACAAGTGGGGAAGAAAATAATAATCCCTTCCCAATTATTCTCTCAAACCTGTATTAGATTTCACAACAGGCACTAACCAGATCAAACAGATCATTAAAGGGCATTTCTAAATTTCTGGGAAGAACCCTTCCAGCCCAGTATTTATGGCAGAGACACCTCACATTTGCATAGGATTTCAGTGTGCTCATTCCCAGAGATCAGGTCTTAAAAGGGAATTCAGTGCTCATTCTCAGTGCCAGTTGTATTCAGACTCATCTATTGAAAACTTTTCCTATGTCCTAAATATGGAATATTTATGACAAACTGATGAGTATCTTAGGCAGATAGGACAGAATCAGATTTCTTTTTATTATTAGCCTTAGGGATAATTCATTGGCAGTACAATTCTTTCATTCCATTACTCAACCAGTTCTCTCAAGATGTAAAACTGTTACTGCCACAAAGACAAGCTACAGAGTAATACATATTTTTCTGAATATTTGCATCTTAAGTCACTGTAGTAGAGATTATCAGGCTGCACATGTACCTTAAACAATTTAAATTGCATTTCTGTCTCTTCACTGAAAGACTCAAACACAATATTCAATCACACTCATTGCTGTCAGTAGATTCAAGGCTGCAACCTTAAAAAAACTGCTAAATATGAGCAAGAGTTCAATGGGTTTACTTTAGTTGTCTGCTCTTCACACATTTTTAAAAAGCAGAATAAGACACAATAAAATATTCACCAAGGAGATACTTTGTGCCTCTAGCATGGAAAATTGATTCAGAAGAATGAGTAATTTCATATCTAAATGTGTAAGTGGAGCTAATGGACAGTGATATGCCAAATAATCTATTACCACTCAAACAGAAGGAAAATAAACCATCCCAAATAATACAATTGCCTGCAGTAAAGCATGTGTTTACTCACTGTTAATCAATACAAGGAAGTGTTTAAAAAAATGGGAAGAAATTTAATATCTCTCTTGATTTTGGGAATACACAAAAATATCAGTGTGAATTACACTTCATACTTTGGTTAAGAGAAATACCAAACACTGAACATAAGCCCTAGCTTTTCATTTTATAATTACTACATTATATGTAATAGACTAAATGTTTATGATATTAAATATATGGATTTTAATATTTTCCTTTGGAAAATATTAATTTTCATCTTTTTTTTCCTTTATTCTGTTTTCTTTTTCTTCTCTTTTATTCTGCTTACACTTATTTTCCTATATCTTCTTTTTAAGAAACACCAAAAAATTTTAATTTAAAATTAAAACCAAACAAAAATGAATCAGCGTTGTATGTTCAGCCCACCACAAAAACAGATGTTTACTTAAAATTCAAATGTAGGAATTTTTCTTTTGGGATTTATTTTTAGATTACATTGTACTTTAGCCTTTTCTTTCTCGAGTTTAAGTAATACAGCAAATAAAAAAATTGAGGGCTGCATTGTATTTTATATTATTTTTAAATTGTCAGAAAAAAATACACACTGGATAGATAACATTTGAACAGTAACATAATCAGGGCAGACGCAGTCTTATTTTAGACATTTCATTCATAATAAAAATTCATTACTTATTCCCTCAACTGATGATGGGGACTCAAGGAGAAGCCCACTCTGTCTTTCTGCTGTTCTTAAAATTAAAAAATTACATTTCAGTGTTTAAAGGGAACAAAATTAGAGCTCACAAAAATTCAAGAGAACAACAGTAATTTCCAAAACATCAGAGACATACTGGTAGTTCTCTTCCTTTCCCCTCCCACACCTTCCCCAGAGTTTTCCACCCTATCTTGAAGTAAATGAGCGAGTTTCACAAAGGAGCTATAACTTTGCTGCATCTTCAAAATTCTGTAATTTCCATGGAGTGAGAGGCAATAGTTGAGAAAAAGAGATACTTGAAGGATGTAATTAGCAGGAAGGCAGCAAGCACTTAATACAGTTTGGCGTGATATTTTCACCTCCTCTACAAATGCAGAGTTGAAAAAGTCATGATAACCCTGACATCTGATGGAAATGCTCATTATGCTGTGTTCTGCCTCGACATCAACTTATTTCTTATCAAACTCATCCCAGAGTTTTGCCATTGGTGAAAAGGAGCATTTGGATGGTGTAAAACACTCGCAGAGTTTCTTGCAGTTGGGACAGATTTTTGAGATGCTGCAGGAACCCCCTGCCTTTAGCGTAACGTAGCGGTTCTCATTTCAGACATCTCCTCCCTGTGCTCACTGAGTGGCTTATTGGGACATACATCAGCCTTGGCTTTGCCTGCAGCCACTAATGAACACACCAGCCCTCGCCTGCTGCTAACAACAGATACTTTATGCATTATTGCCTAATTAATCGTTGACTAGAACGCCGTGAATCCTTAAATTTCAGTTCATACCCTTCTTAATATACAGGAATAATGTAACGTCACACAGCCATAAAATGTTACAGAGACCAAAATGAGAATTCCAGCAGACATAAATAATGTGACACAAAAAGCAACTTCTTCATTTAAAGTACTTTTTAAACCACATAATTTAAAAAATGCACCATGACAGTTTTTAAATTTCCATCATAGAAACAAAATCTCTGAATTATTTTTCTCAGGATGACTAAAGAAAATCTCATATGAATGAATACTGATAGCATTTTTTCAGTAATTCTCTAACTTAAATTATCATTTATTAATATAAATATTATTTATTTAAATACTGTTATTTCACATTTTATGACTTACTAGACTACTCTAAGCTTCCACATGAAGGAAATGCAAAAATCCTATAAGCAGAGTGAAAATTTAACTTTTACTTTGGTGAAAGTACAAGGGTAATACATTGTGTGTGCCTTCTTATTTGTAGAAATTATAAACTTTAGTAGATTACTAATGCCTTTGGAGAAAATGGAATTAAGCTGCCCGTGGAATAAAAAATAAAGGGTCTGTATGCTCTAAATTTGACTCAAATCTTAAAATAGTTCTTATGTGGGACTAAGCAGTGTGCAAGCCCTGCTCTGGCTCTCTGCACAGGCTCCAGTACTGTCAGATTGCCTAGTTCCAGTAGCATGTTTAATGTTCAGATGTGCTTAACCTAGAATACTGTATTTTTTCCATTACTGGTCCACCCTCTTTCCTTCTTGAACAGCTTATTGTAATTATTTATGTAAAAACATTTTCTTTCAGTCAGCCCTACAGAGAAGTAGATCTATGTACGCATGACACACACTTTTACTGTTGGACTCTGTTTCATTTTATTGATGCCTCAAGGGCTTTTAGTTTTAAGAAGCAGGGAGCTGAAATGTCAGATATTTTATTCTTGTAATGTTCCATTTATGTTGGCTATTCTTGTGTCATTCTGTGCTGAGTTCTCCTGAGAATTCAAGTCAACACCCAAAGACAGATTCATCACGTAAGAATTTAAAAATAGATATTATCACAGAGCATTGCTTATTAACTCTAAGGATGTCTAATATCAATCTGCATAAATAAAACAATCTTCAGTATTTTAGGCAGTAAGCAATCCAGAATACCCATTCAACAAAAATATGGCAAAAAGAAACTGATAAGATGCATAATAAATTAATTCCCATATTAAAAGTAAACTGAAAACAGATGTTTTTTCTTTCAAAAACAGAGACACCAAAGTCACTCACAATGCACTCACAGTTTGATTTTTAAAGAAACTAAATCCATTTGTGAAAACACTGTTACAGAACATGATTCTCCAGTTGAGAAAGGGCATTTAGCTCAAAGATGTTCTCCCAAGCTTAAAACATAAGTACAGATTTAGATGGAGAAACATTTTTTGAAACTGATTTATAAATCTGTATTTAGAGGACTGGGTGGGGTAAAGCCTATAATGGAAAATTGCAGCAATCTTAACAGTAGGAATGTGAAATGTCTGGTCTTAATAAAACAAGTTTTCAGGCATCATGAGTTGTTTGAAAGGATGATAGCAACTTACAAACAATTCAGCCCCACTAAAATGGCAAATTGAACATTCCCAATTCTTCAGGCTCTGCTGCAATGAATCACACATCTATAGCCAAGACGAAAGATTGCTCCTTGAAGGTAACAAAGTTTGGGTGAAAACAGACAAGGAAAAGTGGAGAAGGAGGAAGATAATCATCACATGTGTGTTTGCTCTCTCATACAAACGAAATGAAGAACTTGCATTTTGGTAATTGTGAGCTATTTTTAAAAAATGTACTTTACGCTGATTTGACTGACAAAGTTAACAGTTTGCTATGTAATCATCACTGTTTTAGCAGTTCAGGCAGGGGGAAGTACCTAAGAACTAAGAATAGCTCCTGAGGTCCCATTATTCAGCTGTGAGGTATAAAAGCAGAACATGATTTGCATTCTGAAATTTTGTCCCTGTTAGTCTCGCAGTGTGCTATTGCACCAGAGCTGTGTGCTATTGCACGTATGGGAGTGCACCAAATCCCCCAGTTTTGCTCAGTCTGACAGGAAACCATTGCCTCGCATCCCTCACTGGCACTTCCACCTCCAGCTTGAGTGCTCTGATGAAACCAGCTAAGCCCTGCTAGGATGCAGAAGAAAAGGACTGACATCTGAGTAACTAGCAATGCACTACTTCTCAGGCAGACAGCAGGGAAGTTCCTTCAGCCCTGTTTGATCTGCTTTGCTGGCATTATTGCAGAAAGCTGGTTTTTCATTAGGTAAGAAAAAAAAAACAACCCCAAAGTTGTGATGCAGCCCAAGTGAGGTTACAAATGTACCCTAACACAATGAATGAAGAGAAAATAGATGGTGTAATACAGAAAGACCCAAGACTTACAAGTGGAAAAATGTATAAATTACTATTTTAATTAATTTCCCAATGTAAAACACAGCTGTAGCAATGTTGGCAAATATCACCTGCCTCTTTTAAGTTTGTTAAATTAAATCATGCTCTTTAATTGGGTCTTAACGTACAAAAGTATGTTTTATTTACTTTTTATTACAATATCAGTATTTTAACTTTCAGTTTGCTTGTGCAAAAGCTTTATAAATTACTTGAATCACTTAAATCTGAATACCATAATCTGCAGTTACAATGTACCAGTTTGAGTTTCAACAATTAAATGCCTTTTTTGTGGACTCCCGCTGCTATGTGAACTAGCTGTAGGCTATTAAAATAATGAGTCCGGACTGAGTCATCTGATCTCAGCCTTGGTGCAAAGCCTGAGGAAAAGGACTTAGCCCACAATTCCTAGTCTGTTTACCAGACTAAGACCAGACTGTTGGAAGCGTTACCCCAGCACTCCCTTCCTCCCCCCGCACTTGGACAGGGGAAACGCGGTGTCACAGAGCCCTCTGCAGGCAGCGGCAGCCGCCCGCACCACCTCGCGTCCCTCCTCCCGTCCCGCTGCCCTGCGTCACTGTCCATCCCATCACTGTCCATCCCTGTCACTGTCCTTCCCCATCACTGTCCATCCCATCACTGTCCATCCCATCACTGTCCATCCCTGTCACTGTCCATCCCCACCACCTCCTATCCCTCCTCCCGTCCTGCTGCCCCGCGTCACTGTCCATCCCATCACTGTCCATCCCATCACTGTCCATCCCTGTCACTGTCCATCCCATCACTGTCCATCCCATCACTGTCCATCCCTGTCACTGTCCATCCTCACCTCAGTCCATTCCCACCTCTGTCCATCCCCACCACCTCCTATCCCTCCTCCAGTCCTGCTGCCCCATCCCATCACTGTCCATCTCATCACTGTCCATCCCGTCACAGCTACCCGTCCCAGCCCACCACCCCAAAACAAGGTGCCCTACATACTCACCTCTTTATGGAGCGTGGCCTCTTCCAGAAAGGCTCAGAAGAGAAGGCCAAGGTAAGGTGGTAAAAATACTCATCACAGGATGGCAGAAAACTCACACCAACAGCATCTGTGAATTTGGGGTGCCCTGAAGAGCTCACTTTTTCAAAGTGTGGGTTTATGATGTCAGATGACACCAGGGAAGACCACTCAGTGGACTAGATAGGTGTCCTCAGCTTGCATGCCACAAAAGTACCACAGATTTGGCCACACCAAGGATGCTTCAGACAATTTGGCCTCATGAAACCCCATTAATGTGAAACTCTCTGCCAGTGACAGTAACGAGGAACAAAACCTAAAGTCTTCCCCTACTTCAAAGAACCAGAATCATAGAATGGATGAGGTTGGAAGGGATCATCTGGTCCAATCTCCCTGCTTAAGCAGGGTCATTCACACAGCACAACATAGTGTCCAGACAGTTCTTGGATATTTCCAGCGAAGGAGACCCTGCAACATGGCAACCTCCCTGGCCAATCTGTGCCAGTGCTCAGCCACTCCCACAGTAAAGAAGTTCTTCCTCATATTCAGGCGGCTTTTCCTGTACAACAGTTTCTGCCCATTGGCTCTTGTCCTAAACCCTCCACCTTCAGAGAAACAGCACCAGCGGCACCTGGCACAAAAGGAACAGGAAAACCATTTCTCCCTCTCACACCCACCAGAGGAATCCAAAAGCACCATCAACAACATGGAATGCACCTTCCTACAATGTCAGTGTATAAAATACAGCAACACACGGCACGTGCACGTGATGATGTCTAAAGCAATACCCATCTCAGGTCAAACTCCAGCTAGTATCCAGGGACTGCTGTCATCTGCACTTAATAGTTTTAAGTTGGTTTGTGTGCCAAACCGTATAATTTATTTACCTCCTTGATATTTCTGCAGTTTTGATGCTGTGTGAGCAGGCAAAGGAAAAATAATTAAATTGAGAATTTTCTCTAATGAATCGCCACAATTTTTTTAGTAATTTACCATCATCATTTGCACTTACCACTCTGGAAAAGATCTGACCTCTACCTTTTACACTTTTGTTCTTTACACTCCAATCCCATTTAAACTATTACCAATTCATAGCAGCATCTCTGCCTTGTTCTCCAACAGCTTTGTTACACCCAAGTGACACACATATTCTCTGCATTACCAATGTCATTCCACCACTCCTTTTGACTGTGGTTCCTCCTATTCTCAGCCCTCTCTGTTTCATACCTCTCCAGCTTAGGTCTTCTACTCTGATTAGCAGTCCACGTCCTGAATTTAAGTATCACTCTATTACTGCTTGTACATGGGTTCACCTATATCTATATATATACATACAGGTTTGTGGATACACATATATCTATTACATGCATACTGATGAATTAAATACATGTTTGTATATTAAACATATATGTGTGTACCTTTTCATTTTAACAGCCAACTGAAAGCAGTTCTTCTGACAGCCAAAATAATTAAATAATGAAGTTTTAAAAAATGTGGGGCCATGATAATATGACTTCTGGGGAGCTGTTACCCAGGCAGCACATACCTACAGCACATACCTAACAGGATTCAGCACACACGATGGAATTAGCAATTTGTGCAATTCCTGATGGTTCTCTAAGGTAAGCCCCAATGAAAGAATCTGTTTCGATAAGAGTGCCACAGCACTCATATAAAGACAGAAAATGTTCTAACCTGTTCTGTAATTTTCAATTTTTGAAACACTGTTTAAACTCTAGACAAGTTTGCAAATACACCTTGAGAACACCTTAAAAACTCAGTACCCAAAAAGAAAAGATAAATGCAACTATTATTAAGATTTGAAATAACCATAATCGAGTGTGGTAGTGTCTGACATGAATTTTGAATTTCTGAGGTTTTTATAACGAGGCACAGTGCCATGCATGCAAAACATTGACCTGCATCCATTTCTGTTTCTGAAAATGTTGCCAAACAGAGGGAATCTGGCAGATAAATTTCAGCAACAGACTGAAATTTTTCATTCTTCAGTCAGTGCTTAAGCCGCTATACCACAGTATCTCGCAACACATATTCAAATTTCAGTTTTATTTCAACAACCTGCAAAAACCTAGTCTAAGAAAATGCTTTAAATGCAAATTTCTGCTCATCCTATGTAGATCCTAAACCACACCAACAACCTCAGTGCAAATATTAGCCACATTTAATAGCTGGCCTGACCAACTACAGGGACTTGAAACCCCCATCTCTCCTAGCACAGTGGTTCCCACGACTGTATGCTTAGCTGTTCCTTGATGGTCTACAAAATTATATTAAACAGCAGTTCATTAGAAGCCAGAGGGTAAAATTTGGTGCATTACAGCCTAGGAAAATACTGAGTGTTGACTCTGGTCTGCAAAACTGCCATGCTAGAGAACCACTGTCTGGGCTGAAAGGCACATGGCCAAGGCTTGTTCCCACTTCTGCCCCGAGCACCAGACATGAACCTGTATGAGGGCATTTCTCAGCTGCTCGTCTCACCCAAAACCCTGACCTGGGCCAAGTGGCAGTTCTCTCACACCAGTAACATCATGTAGAAAGAGAGAGGTAAAAAGCAGATGATAAAATAACTTTCTGTGGCTTGCTGGTCACAAAAACTTCACAAACTTTCCTTTACGTATTAACACAGTATTCTCTTTGGAGATGAGGACTTAAAAAAATCTTTAGAACATTGATTTACAGATTTAAGTTTACTCACAAGGGCTGAAAATCTATTAAAACCTTCCCATTCTCTTTTCTGCTCTGTGCATCTTCCAAGTCTGCTTTGGCATATTCCTTCCACATAAACCACTCACCAAATACCAAGACTAAAGAGATATATGTTCTTTTCTATTTTCCGTGAAACCTGTGTCAATCACCAGAGAAGTCATTTTAATATCTACAGACCTGCAAAATAACCTATGGAGTGCTGTTAAAATAAGTTAATAATGACTTCCCTTAACACTTTTCATCCATCAGTCAACATCTGTGGTAAAAAGCTTAAACACTTTCAATATAATGCACTGACACAAAATACTTTACTTCTTGCAAATCTTTAAACAAGAATTTTTAATCTTCAAATAATTACTTCTCAAAAATGTTTCAAAAGCTGTTCTAAGGCCAGAACCTTAAAATCTATTTTTTATCTTAATTTCTCTATTTATCAATCAAACAAATTCTAAAGGCTATTTTATTAACAGGATCAAGGAACACCTTAGATCATGGTTCAGCATGGATTTCCAAAACCTATTTTACATGGAAATTATGAAATACAATGAAAATAAATATTACACAATTTCTCCTGGAGCTGCTGACTTCCTAGAAATGCTGAAAGACAGTTCTAATCAGTCTTTCATGGCGGAGAGGGACAAAGAAACTTTTCAAAGGAAGAAGAATTTTTTTTAACATTTAGCTGCAAATGCAAAAGTTGTGTAACGATCTGCCTCCCCTTAATCATTATCTTTTTCCTTCAATATTAGTGTCCTTTTCCTATCCAGACTAATTTTATAAAATATTTTCTCATTCATGTAAGCCAACTTTTACTTGAACTGTCAATTCTTTATAATAAACTCTCAGCAGGACTAAGCAATATAGGAACAATGCTTTGCAACAAATTTTACTCAGTAATTTTTAAGGCTACTAGGATTATTTGGATGCTCAGGTAAGCTTGCCGCTTCCTGCAGGCTTTCTCTGAAGTGAAGAATTCTGAAATAGCCCTTGTATAGCATTTTCCTATGTGAATTGCATGTAAGCTCTCACATAAAATCAACTGAAATACCTAGAACTCCTCTCCATCCCCGAGTAACTCATGTCTATTGTGCTGCATTAATTGAGAAGAAAGAAGAAGAAAATCCTATATGCAGGGTCCATACCTTTCTTAAAATGGGAGGCTCATAAAGGCCTGAAATTTAAAAGGTAAGATTTGAATTTTAAAAGGCAAAATTTTGAATTTGACTAATTTGAGAATTACTAATTTTAATCACAAATATGAAAATAAAAATAATGAAGACTCATTAAATGAAAAAAGAATTACAGTGATTTTGATATTTGTTCAAAAGTTCTATTTGTCCCCTAAAAACAAACAGATCCAGTCACTTTTCAAAAGCTATCAAGTAATTACTGCAAAGTTGTCAAACAATTGACTCTGGTAAACCTAAATAAGACTTTCAGATTTATCAGAAATTAGGATGGATATTGATGAACTATGATATACTCCTGAGCCAGAGCATTCTTTAGCCTAGCGGTGTCAAAAGACTAGACAGATGCAGTATTTTTATTTGCTTTTACTGGAAATTATTGTAAAGCCCTGAAAAGTAAAAACCCACAAAAATGAAAACAACAAACCACTTAGAAATGTGTATTTGCAGTAAAAAACCTGACATTTAGCACCAAAAGTTACCTCTCCCTGATCAACAGACAAAGAGCGTAAGTTAAAACCCAGCTACGACAAGAGAAGCTCTCAGTGTTAAGAAATAAATAGACAAAATGACATTTTGATTCCAAAGAGAATTCCCATTATGCTTGTCCCTCAATTAATCAGGATTAGTAAGGCATTGGCTAAATCTCTCCTTAAAAACTACAGCATGTCTGTGTGCACCCATGAGCTCAGTGAGAAAACTCCCTACATGATGATCCCTTGACTCTCCCAGCACCTTCCCAGCTGGAGGGGAGTATCTCTGACCTGATACTGCCCTGCTGAAGGAACATTCTGGTACACTGTGTGCCTCAGTGTACCACACTGCCAGGGGAATGGCAGCTGCCTAAGAGCTGTCACAGCACTTGGGGCTGCACTCCCAGCACATCCACAGGCTGCTCCCCCAGACCCCCCACAGGTTTATTGCTGCAAATTCTTATGCATCAGAGTGTAATTTCAACAACACCAATGCCTTCCTCATTTAGAGCATGGGAGAGGACAGGTGATAAGGATTAAGCTAAAATAAAGTTTGAGTATTTTCAGCACAGCAAGGAAAGCCACATCACAGTCTCATGATTAATTGCAGAAACATGAACATGAAAAGCATAAAATTTAAAGCAAACTCTATGAGAAAAGAACCAAACCCCCTGAAAACTAACCCTCCTGTCCCCCAACCCACACAGCTGATGTAAGAGTGGAGGAGGGAAGCTACTCACAGTAATATTGGCAGTGATGAGCAGGCAAGAGCTAATGGAAGAAACAGAACACTTCAATCAGCCATGACATCAGGCTATCAAAAACAATCTGGCTGTTATCACATTAAAAATCCATTCAAGTAAACAAATCAAAAATAAAGATCAGATCAGAAAGCTCAAGACTCAGTTTACCAATGGATTAACGACTATCATTAGCTGGGAACACTCTAAAAAAGCAATCTATGCAAGCTAAAACATTATTATCCATAATAATTGCTTCACTACTGAGAACGCTGCCTCTCTGCCAAAATCTAGTGCTAACCCAGATAGACATGTTCTGTTCATTTTCTTTCCAAGAGTTAATGCAGTGGTTGCCTTGTCTTCTTAAGCCTTTGGCTATCACAGCAAATTAGAAATTGGAAAATAACTCTTCATAATTTTTACCCATTAAAAAAAGGAGTCTTCTCCAGGGCACACAAACACCACAACAGCCACAAAAGCTCTTAACTTTTCAAAGAGGAAATTAATGATCATTCACTGTGGATTACAAACATACATAAAGGCCCTTACATTGAAATAAACAGAGGGATAACATTATCTAATTGATGGGAATTGGAAACATTCTGGCTTCAAATTAAAAAACCCAACACCTAGTTGACAATAAGGAAGATTTACCGAGTGAAATTAAGTCCTTCACTTGGCTACAAACCAATACTGGATGTTTTTCTAGAATAAACTCATTGCATCAAATCACAAGTTACAGAATTCTCCCTTGTGAGAGTTCTCACTCTATACTTACTTCTGCTGCAAAAGAATACAATTTCTTTGCAAATGTGCTGAGGGTCTAGGCCTATGTTATGTCTAGGTAACCCTAACAATCCATTCTGTACTGCCAAGAACTTTGTAAACCTTGATACAGATATAACTGATCACGGGCCTGTTCACAGCTTTTAATTGTGATTATCTCTCATCAGCCATTTGAGAGAGCTGATACTCCATGAGATGAGCAGGAAAGAACCACTGCAGGTTTGGGAAGAACTGCCTTCCATTAGCCACTGAGAGCAAGTTTATCCTTCCAAGTACCCACCAAGGCATCTCCATGCAATACACATAAACCTCCTCATCCACCTCTCCAGCCCACTGTACTTTACTCACCTAATCTTGCTGGTTTGCTCCACTGATATTATTGCCCTTGATGTAGAGAAAAGGGATTAAGAAGGGACATTTGGCTGGTCTGAGCTATCTCCTTGAGAAGCACCTCTCTCCTCAGCTGATTAAAGAGGGAGGCATTTCAGTCTTCCTTTGTCAGCCTAATCCCTATTTTCTGTGAACACCTTCTCAATATCAACTATCAGATACTTAACAACAAGATAACACCAACCAGACTAGCAATCCTTCATGTCATGGTTAATTTTACTTTCTACCTTAGCAGTCCCCTCCACATCACCTCCAATTCTTATTACAAAATTTTGAGCCAGTTTGCCAGGGAAATTACACAGTAGAGATAAGGTAGGATGGGGAAACCTGAAATTCACAAATAACCTTTCAGGTAAAGTATACAGATGACAAGCAGCACGTGTAACTACTCCTAAGAATCTACAGAGTTGGCCTCTGAAGGTACATATTGCTGGAACACAGCTTCTCCCACGAGACCACAAGTAAAAACGATCTTCCTGCTATCAGATACTTAGGGGAAAAGCACTTACATAACTGTACAATATGTACACATGTCTATGCTTCAGGCAAATTTCAGAGAGCTTCCCTTAGCACGGAAGACATACAGTAAGAATTTTTGTTCCAATTTGCTGAATTGAAGACCATAAAAGGTGTATAATATCAATACTACAGTTGTCCTCATATGGTGGTTCTTTGTTGTCATCAAAAGACTGCTGTCATTGTAGAAACTAAAATTAATAAAGCAATGGAGAAGTTTCTAGGTACAAAACCTAGCCTTTAAGAAATATGAAGAATAGTTGCTTCTGTGGTGGTTTTGTTCCACTCTTTCAATTGAAAACTTGAGGATAATCAAGACAAACAGCTCAAAGTACCACAAAGTTTTAGCTCTCTATATGGCCTATTTATTACCACTTTGAAATAAAGTGCTTTCAAGTATTCTGCCTATTTCACCACGTTGTTCTCAGTTTTGCAATTCTTAGTCAAGGAAATGAACATCACTTAGAAACTAGTAACTACATGTGGGAATAAACAGCTGAATCAGAACATACTTTTCCCACTCCCCTGTCATCGTCATCCAGGAACTGATGAAACAGCCACAATTGGTTTCTCTGTTGGGATAATCATCACTTCTGGGTCTATAAGATACGATCTCACTGTATTATTTAAAAAAATAATTTAAAAAAATTAAAACCAGGACATGCAGAACTCTGATGAGTGCAGGGGAGAGGACTAATTTGAAATTTGGTATAAAGGTCAGGCTGAATCTGGGAAACTCTCAGTTTCTTCTCACATACACCAGTGAAACAGGGGTACACCTCTTAGAGTGTGAGAGATGTCAGTGCAGAAAAAAAAGCAACTAATTTCATGTTCACTGGAGGAAACTTCTGCTGATATCTCAAACAAAACTAGTTTCTATTTTCTTTATTGCAGGTGAGACTGCATTACAAGAATGTATCTCAGTCTCTCTACTCATTGAACTCAAGTAGGGAATGCTCTCTAACTGTGCTGTAGAAACACGGCAGGGGAAGGCAACACCAAATTAAAATAAGCAATCCAAACCAAACTCAGGGATAACTTGCCCACTTTTTTTTTTTTTTTTCCCCGAAAAAACTCATTCAGCTGAGTTTGTTTATGTATCTGCTAGCCTGACATATATGTCTCTACCTATTTGTATTGTGTTCATAAAACCTGATGTGTTTTCCCCATTTACTTATACAGATCTAGGTTTCCTCTGGCTCTTGAATAAAGCAGTTCTTATCCAGAAACCCACTGCCTGAAAAAGCAAAGACAAAGTCTACACCAAAAAACTCACTACCTTCAATGACAACAAACTTACTGCCCAAACAACAAGTTTTGGGAAATTCCCTGGCCTTCAAGTCATGACTTGCATTGTACTAACAATGTTTCTGCAATGCTTACTATCAGGTATTTTATTGCAAAGTCATAACAGAATCTAAAAGAATAATTTGATTTAGCTTTCCAATATTAATGGGATTATTTATCTACGTAACAGTTAAATAGATTTTCTTAAGGTATTTTCTAAGTTTAAAGCTCTTTTGTTTTCACTGAAGGAACAGTCATCTGCCAATATTTTTTGGGTACATCTGCAACTGCTGAACAATGACGTGAAAATACAATAGCTAACGTGCCTTAAGACTAGAATAAACACATGATTAATAATATTTTATTTATGTATAGTCATATTTTTCTTAACCTTTACAGAAATCTTGAATCATGGCATATTAACGAATTTTATTTGATTTCACAAATGGCAGAAGACGTATCAAACTAAACTCTAAATTTATGGCTGACAAGCCTTTGCAATTTGTGCTCTGATGAGAAATAATGCAATTCTAACACAGGCTGCTCTAAGTACATTTTAGCCTAATCCACTACACCAGATTTTATTTCGCTCTTAAGTTTTAAGCCTTTACACTTTCAGGACTTGATTATTCTCATATGTTCTAAATTGCATCTGGCTCTATGCAGCGGCATTTCCATTTCTGGATCCCAAGTTCCTTCTCTGCTAGTTCACATGGTCCTCCACAAAAATATTGCAGGGTCCTCGCTATTGCCTAAGTAATTGGGCTGGCTAAAGTAAAACCTATTTGAAAAACCCCAAAACCATTCATCCTTAAGGATTCCCCCAAGTGCTTTTAAGAAAAATAAGAAACAGCTTTACATGGGGAATGCATAACTTGTCTTGTAAACTCTGTCATCCAGCAAACATAAGAAAACAAAACAGAAAATGTAAGAACACAGTCTCAGGCTCTCTCTGACCTCCTCATTTTCATCTCTCAAGAGCATCCTCAAACCACGTAACAACACCTCGACTCTCAAATAAACAGCCTCTGTGCAATTTCAGGTGTAAATCTGAAAGAACAATAACAAATCAAGCTCTTTTTATGTACTAGATTAGTTTTACTGGTTTTATATCCTTCAGCATCTTTATTATCAGCCCCAGCCTTGTGATAACTGGCATTGCAAATTAGACAAGGTGAATGCTTGCAAGAAGTCACTGAAAGAGCTGGAAACAAGCTACAGGGTTCTGAAGCCATTGTAACATTTTTTCACTTTGCCAGTCCAAAGGAAAACTGCAAAATGTCATGCTCCTATAAACTATTCTTGCACTGTAATGCTGTCTTTCCATAAGGTTGAAGTGTGGCAATTTAAAATTTTAGTAATGCCTCCCACTGCATAGACCTGTTGTTTTTTCATAATGAAGCAGCCAACAGGAATGACATTTTTTAATGTCAGGTCCCAAACTCAGTCCCTGACAATGCAGAGTCACTACCATGGGGACGTTCTTTTGAAAGGCATCAGGGTACAAGCCTTCCCCAGGTGTGGGGAGGATCCAGAATGATGTGGTTGTCCCATCAGGACCTCGTGTGTTAGCAGGAGTGAAAGACCTCATACCATGAGCAGGCACCTCATATGGATGTGGAAATACAGAATAAGTAACACTAACCAAAGAGGGTGTATCTGCTAGCATAGCTTTGCTGAAATTCAGTAGTAATACTTACGTGAGTGATATTGAAAAACAAAGAAAATTTCTCCATTATGTGTTTAGGATTCCAAATATGATGAAGCTAAGTCTGCCTGCCTGCATTTCAAAGCTAATGCTGAATTTTAATATTTATCGTTTACGGTTTCCAAAAAATCAGGCTCAACATCAAGTATGCCTTGGATCCAGCTCAGAGATAATACTTGAAGTTAATACTTTTTCTGGACATCACTTTTTTCAAACTGGCTCCATCTCCGTACAAACTAATAGAAGCCTCTGCTGTGCTGATAGGCCTGTATGGACAATCCAAGTGTCTCTTATCCAGACCCTACTCACCCCTCAGCATCGTGGTTTACACAAGGTGATCACCTGCACAGGCAGGGAAATGTCTTTTAATAGAGGCTTGTACCCCCAAGTGCAGTGGTCCTGTATCTTGAAAGAGTGCAGTACAGGGATCCAGTAAAAGAAAAAAGAGGCAAGAAAAAAGAGAGAGAGGGAGAAAGAGAGGAAAAAGCTCTGGCTTTTTGATTGATAGCATTATGTTATCAATAATAAGTGTCAGAAGTTAACAACACTATTATTGAATAATTATTGATATATAAATACTTTCAGTGTCTCAACATGTATTTTAATGGTTCTATGTCCTTAAAAACATTCATGCTGATTATCCCTCTTCAGCAGCTCTCTCTGGATGCAGTCTCTGACTCTCCCTGCCATCCCTGTGGAGGTGATGGTTTTGCAATCCCCTTGCCTGGCCCAATTCCTTGCAAATTGTTCCACCTTTCATTCCACACCAACCTGCCTGTTCCCACCACTGTCTCTTCCCAGCAGAAGTGTTTGTGTGCTTGTGGGCAAGCTGGAACATGGACGTGGTCCAAGTGAAAGCTAACCTAACCAAAACCACGTCAGAACCACAAAGTCAGCACACAAACGAAACAGGCAGCCTGAACAGGGAGAGGCAATCATCCCTTTCTCCAGCAGCACCGAGTTATGCCAAATGAAAGTGATGACAACTTTAGACTGACTTGCCTCATCACAGACACTTTCCACATATTCCTCAAATTAATTTTTTTGCATGACAAGTCTTTCCATTGCCTGTTCCCATTTACTCGTTCAGGCATTGGGCTGGACGTACACCATGGGACCAATTTCTGAGATACATTTGAGAAAAGGAAAGGGCTTCAACTGTGCAAAAACCGAAAAGCTATTTGTCATTTCCCTGTTGTGAGTCCACTACCCATCTAGCTTAAATTAAAAAGCTCTGTAAAGAACAGAACTAATGAAGCTGGATTTCCTAAGGACATACAAACCACTTCCTTCAAACTCCTACTGCAATAAACACCAGCTCCTCCTGCGTCTTCTGTAATTCCATCCTCTCGTCTTCATTTTCCTGTGACCCACTCCCCTCCACATTGAGACCCAGATCTTCTTTCATAGTGTTTATAGTTGTTTCAACCACAACTGTAATCTCAGACAAATGTCTGAATATTCACTGTTGCACGCTGACTTTCAATAGCTACAAAGCTCTCTGAAAATGAGGCCCATGCAAAGGCATATACAGTGGGTCCTGCAAACCTCTAGTCACTTGGGAATCCTTATATGAACTCACCCATGGTTGGTATTGACCCAGGATCCCACCCACCTCAGCCAGTACCTTTGGGAAAACCTTCTGGACATAGGCTGGGCTTTCCACTCCAGCCAGACCTTGGCTGCATGTCGGGAAAAGTTTAAACCTGGGCAACTTTCAGGTGTGGAACTGGAGTGTGACCACACCTAGGAGAAATTGTCAAGGCATACCATGCCTCAATCCTCCACCCATGAACTGCCTCTGTGATGGAAAAAATCAAAAGTTTGTCCAGGACAAAAAATCCATCTGGATTTTTTTTTTTGAAGAAGCTGACCCTGCGTGCCTTGCAGCCAAGCAGACAGGTAGGATGGCTGAGCACACACTGTCCCTCTAGCAGGTCACACGTGTCACTCCTCAAAACCATGCAGTTTACAGCTGGTGGAATCTGGGGACACAGAGAAGACTGTGGCTTAGCCACACCACAGTGCACACATCTACACATCCTGATGGAGAGCACTGTCCTTTTCTCTGCCTTTCAGGTGCTTCTAAAGTGATATGAAATAACCTAATCCAATAAACAAGTTTAATGGTATATCATTATTCACATGTAGGTGTAGAATTCTTACACTGTGAGATAAAGTAGTAACACCCTCCCCCAAATTTTCTACCAAACTGTTATTTAAAAAGACAGTTCCATGGTTAAAAAAAGAATTAATACACTACTATTACACTAATACTTATTATCTAACATGCAATTTCAAGGGCAATTTTTTTAACAGAGCATTTAAGATGCTTTCTTAGGAAGCCTGGGTCTTTGATGTTAAATTTATGATCAGTCCTTGCTTGACAATTGTAACTAATATGCTAGGTGATTTTCTGACTTGCTGTTCTAAGAGACATTATTATTTGTAGTCTGTCAGTGTAACACATAAATTATGAGCTATGTTCACCTGTAATAGACTGAAATGAAACTTCAAAAACGACATTTATGAAGAAAAATGAAAAAGTCCTTTCCACCATGAGAATGGATATATCACACAGTGTGAAGTAGACTCGGAACAGAAAAAAGTTTAAGTTATGTATTTTGAAATACCTGCCTGCCAAGAATAATTACATGCTTAAAAACAGATTACTCTTTAGTTGCATGGTCTCGTAAACCGGGCAATGTCATGCACGATCAAGGAGGAGTTTTACACACACTGTAATTTTTTTTGCCTGCTGAACACTAGCATGCAGTCATTTTTCAAGATAGTGATGCATATTATTACATCAAGAAAGATCTCCTAAAGGAATGAAAAAAATTACCCTCCTGAAACAAAGCATGAACTATTTGTAAGAAAATCCCCATGCACATAAGAGGTTTCATCTTCTTCTAAAAAAATTTTTAAAAAAACAAACTAGTCTTGTCTTTTCATTAGAAAACCACACTGAAGCTTTAAATCTAGTATAATATGAAATTTAAAACCAGAATGAATCAAGACAAAACCAGAAGCTATTTAAACCAGTCACTTGCTAACCTTGAACCTTGATGATCTAGATAGGAAAAGCATTGTGTGGAAGAACATGTCCAAACCTTTACTAGGTATTAATCTGCAAGTCTAAAACAGCCAAACATTCTGCAAAGCTGTTGACCATTATGTCTACAAAAAAAAAAAAAAAAAAAAAA
>VXBR01007205.1:1229136-1360572 GCA_013400215.1 Cisticola juncidis
AAAAAAAAAAAAAAAAAGAAAAAAAAAGGTGTGCACATGCTAAGCAAATGCACTTTAAAATCCCAAATCTTCAAGGGCTTTTACTCGATAATGTGAGTAAATGGAGAATAGGCAATGTGTACTTTTCCAGGTAATAAACAAAGAGCCTCCATTAACACTTTTTTTAAAAAGCCATCAAAAGAGAGAACCAAATGAAATGCCTGAAGTAAGTGCCATGAGTCTGCATTACTGGAAATGTCTAGATATGCTAAGTATCCCCATATTCAACTAGCTTCAAGTGAGACTCCAGATGAAGCAATTGCAGTTTTGAGGTTCCTCTGCAGAGCACTCTTGATAGCAGAGGGAAATGCTCTGGAGTCTGGGTGTTCCTAGCACTAACACACACACTGCAAGGGCAGAGGAGAGAAACAGAACCAGCTAGGCTAACCATATACTGGCAGGTGATGAGGAAAGACAGCCTTTAAAGCACAGAGGGAATCCTGGTTTTCACCCCCAGTGTGGGGTCATTCACAGGTGAGCTCTGTGGATCAGCAGGAGTTTTGCTCAAGCTGCAGTGTGGATGTACTCAATCACTATGTGTATCTTTAAGTGTAATATAATAGTATTGTGTTTTAAATTTATGAGAAAAAAATCGTGGATTGGAACAAAACCCATAGTTTTAGGCAGAACTAGGCAATTCAGAACACCTTCAACTTAAGTACTCAAACTGTGACAGTTTAAAAAAGGCCTAAACCACAAACTTAAACTGAAAAGACCAAAGTGAATACCAAATCAAATTTTGTTCTTCCCGTATTTTAGCCTGAAATAAGTGGAAACACCTAAGTATAGTTAAAGTTTTGTGCCAGTTTTTTGGTTTGCTCCCATGAGAAAACCTAACTTTAGTCCTTCCAAGTTTTAAATCAATCAGAACATTTTGACAATTTTAGTTTGGAAAATATGAAGCATACACAGTTCCAGGGAACAACCTTGTAGGGCTTTGTTTGTTTTGTTTACATTATTCAATCAACTTTGCCTCATGCATTTTTTCTAAGTTTGGAGCAAGGCAGTCTGTATCTGTCACTGCTGTCTCTCCCTGTCTACACATTACTCTTTCCCTTGCTCCTCACATGCAACCTAACAGGGCATAGATACAAAACAAAAATATCCATTTCCAAGGAAGTTCTGGGCAAACTGCAGACTGAATCCACAGCATCTCTTCTCCTGATTCTTGTACTGTTTTTTGCTAGCCCATAATCTTGGGGTTACATTATTTGCCCAGGTTGTGGAGACTAAAATAGGAGCGATAAAACCCCTGAAGTCACAGATGCCAAAAGAATTAGTGTAAATACCAGGGCAGTAAAAGTTTAACCAAACAGTCTCAGATTAACAAATACGTCTGCAGCTTTACTACTACTGATAGCATTATTGGTACTGTAACTATATAATTATTTTTTCCTGGTCTTAAAAGGTTTAGACTTTGAATTAGCACAGCCAATGCATTCAGTCTACAAAAACATGTCTGTCCAGATTGGGGATATTTTTTTGCACACTTGTGGACAAGATGTTGGCTTCATTTTACAACCAACATCTTGTCCACATCAGGGGAGCGTTCTCACACAGACATGCATACCATGTGGGCTACCTGCTGAGTTTTGGCAAGCTTGGCAGGCTGCAGAGCATAAAGGGTAGGCAGTTGTAGTGGAAAAAAACCTTCATGGGAATTTTTTTTTTATGTTGTGAAAAAAGAAATAGGAAAAAAAGCAAACTGTTTCCCAATGAACCACACTGTGAGCTGGCATAAGGAAGATAAGGGCAGGAAATTGGATGTAAAACTAGTGCATAGGTCCTTTAACAGAGGAGGCACTCTGCAAGTTGCCAATGTGACATACACATTTCTTTTCTAAAATTCAGCCACTTTTTTTCTTTTTAATTAGCCATATGGAAAGTTGAAAGACTTGTGAACTTACAGCATCAATCCCACATGTTGAACTTAATTTTGGAGAGGTTTTACTCGATCTTGTGTCTTTAATTTAATTTTACACTCACATTTATACACCGTTAGACGAAATAACACACGTAGAGCAAGATACGCCTTATGCTATGAGCATAGTTCAGTATTACTTAGTTCTTATATAAAGGTGCTAAAGTGTTTCAAATTAGGAAATGAAGTGCACCTGACAAGTGGTTATGTTTTAGTGTTCCACCTTGGTAAATTTTACAAATATTGGTGTAGCCAACTATTCTTAGTTTCCTGGTATGGTCTAGAAAGCAAAGCAGAATAAAAACGATTGAAGCACTAAAAACAGCCACTGCCAAAAGAAAAAATGCAACAGCACCACCTAAGGCCCATCTGAGACAGTGCAAAAAGTCACAGAGGTTTTACAGAACCCTTATTCGTATTTATACAGCTGTAACATGCATTATAAAATTGTAGCATGGCATTTCTGCATGCCTTGAGTGTTGGCTAACCAATTCCTTATACCTATTTATTAACATTTGTATTCCACAGAGTTCACAGTACTGTGTGAATCAAAGGTTCAACTGTGAAACAGATTTATACTCCTCATTTTTCCACTCTGAAATTAAGTGGTATTGTATTTCAAACATATCATGGGCAGGAAAATTCTTACACCATTTTAAACTATTGTGACAAATCATCTAGCATAGTTGCCAATTGCAGAGTTTTGGTGCACACAAGTGCCCCCTGGTGCAGAATTTTCATTTTCTACAGTAATTGAAGCTTCAAGGTGCCTACAGCTTCAAGTAAAGAACTTTCTTCCAGTTTTCAGCCTCAGAAGATCCATGAACAAACTTACAAACATTTGTTTTGCTAGCTATGTGATTCTTTACTTTGGACAGTTCCCTTCTCTGCCTGTTTACTCTTCATACAACATTTATAAAGCGAAGCTGTTTTCTCTCAGCCTTGGCTAGGCTCAAAGGAGAGCTAACCCTCTCTGACATGACTTTATTCCCTTCACTGCCCTATACCCCATCCCAAACGAGTCACAGTGCTCACTGCAACAGCCCAGGACTCACCTCCACTGGAAGCAGTTCTTCCAACACAATCCCATTTGGCCTTTTTTGACTTACCCATCTACAACAGTCTCTATCCTATGCGATGACTGAACAGTGTTCAGTAATATGATTAGTCTGTTCCTAGTAAAGAATACAAGCATGATCAAGTTGTCTTCTATTTTGCTCTATTATGTTATAAGGAATTAATTCAGCATAACCTATGGTACTACATAAGTTTAAGACTTCATAAATTAATCAATGAGATTGCTACAGAAGACAGACAAATGTTATCTCTTCACTTGAGCTGTTTCTTTCCTTGTGTCTAAATTAACACATTACCAAGCTAAGTAACCTTTCTTACAAAAGCATGCATGTAAAACCATTTTCAGGGAGTTCTGCTAACGTGAGAGCTGTATTATTAACAGACAATCACGACAAAAAGGGAGGCTGGCACTGCATTTGCTGCTAGTATTTGTACAGAAAAGATTATATGTGTCACTCAGCTTGTCAGCTGTGGAACCTGATGTCAGAAATGGCACTTACAGAGGAGATGCCTGTATGCAGAAAGCAAAGTCACTGAGAGCATCCCTCCACACTGCTGCTGAGGTAGGTGCACATAACTCCACCACAGGAGTTACAGGCACCTCATCACAGACCACAGGTCTAGGAGCTGTTACAGGGGGAGAAAGGGTGCCTTAAAAAGATGCCCAGGACACAGGTGCTTAGATCATGCAAGTTTGATTTATTATATTCATTGCTCAGGCACTCAGCAACCCTCTCTGCCTGCCCTCCTTTATCCTCACCTGACAGATCCGAACCTAGGAAACAGCAGCCCAGAGGTTTTGGAGGGTTCAGAGCTGCCAGGCTTCCAGGGAGTGGCCTCCCTTCTTTTTCCTGTTTTATTCCAGGCACAACTCCAGCTATTATCCCTTGTAGTTAGACAGTGAAAGGAGACATTTGAAAGCAAATTCCTAAATAATGCCCTCTGAGCAGATGTGATTCCCAACCTGCCTGCAAACACAGTTCTTTCCCTGTGCAGAATTTAGGCTCACACCTCCCCAGGATTTATTTGTGTTATTAACACAAAATTAATAATACATTAACAATGTTAATTGGATAAATCTCCTCCAGAGTTGGGCAGGGCAGTCTGCTGGGTCCATAAAAGCTGTATCTTATGTTAGTAATCCTCAGCACTCGTTGCAGTTGGACAAGAGTAACAAACTATTTACATGCTGCAGTCAAGGCAGTGCTCTGCTCTCCCGGCTGGCCTTCAGTTTGAGCTTTAATATCCTGTGGCTCCAAAATTACAATCTCTCACACAGTGTGTTGCTCCCCCCAGCAAGGCTGAATGCTACAGTTACACACACTTCTGACCCCTGCTACTTAAGTGAGGTAGCAGGACAATTCATTACCTAGAAAAATTCATGATGATGATGATGATGATGATAATAATAATGACATTCATACAAGTAACACAAAAAGGTTCCATTTTTCGTTGGTTACAATCAGGTATTTCAAAAGATTTAAGACTAAAGCTCTCATTAGGTATACCATAAAAATAGTGTCACAGAAATTGCAAGTGCCTGAGAGACCTGATTAATAAAAAGAGTGCTTTGTTCCCCAAAAACAAGATGCTTCATTATTGATGCACCTAACAAAATGAATCATTTTCATGACTTCAACAGGAAACATTTTCTAACTCTGCCTTAGAGCCAATATTGAGGAATTTTGCAATTTCTGAGCTTATGATACAGGCAGAAAATCACTTGAAAAAACACAGTCATGCGTATCGGTTTAGAAAACAATCTATACTCAAAGGTTACTAAAGACCTTTAGTTATTGAAAATTATCTACTTACTTTCTGGAAATGAAATAATACTTCAAAACGTCTTACTTTTTTTTTTTACAGTTACAATTAAAATATATATATATTCCTAAGATTTTGTAACATATTACTTTTTAAGTATCTTTCATCCACGCTTCATTCTCTCAATTTCAACGGAACAAATTTCACAGTAATTGCTCTCCTCAGACAGATGTTCTAGAATCCTATCATTATAAAAAACAACCACAAACTCTATTTCCAGAACCAAAATAATGAGTTAACCACAAATGCTGCCAAGAGAAAAGTGGAAACATTACCCACTCTACATGAAATAGTCAATGGCAGAAAGCAAATCAAAAAACAACTCCAAAATGCAAGGCTGCTAATATCTCAAATATCTCATTTTTTCAGCTGAGACTTCACAGTATTCAGTAATAGATATTTCAGTAATAACTGAAAGCATGCATGTAGATATTTCAGTAATAACTAGGTTAGATATTTCAGTAGATATTTCAGTAATAACTAACTACTTATTTAAAGTTCTTACAGGGATAAAAAGTAAGTTATAGTCTTGTAGCAGAAAAGGAAAGCAACATAACCAGCACATCACCTCAAAATGGCTGCTGAAGGTGCTAAAGAGATACAGAATGCCTTACTAAGAAACTGCATTCTAAAGGTAGCTACTGCAATTCAGCATCTCTTGAAATTTCTTTTCTAATACAACATACATCTATTAATTATTCATCTTTGCAGTAGATTTCTTTTTCAAGGAAACATACTATGTGCATAAATGCTATCTTCTCATTTGATTTTGTATCCTTCAAAAACTATAGGTGAGTATGGAATGCTGGATCCTTAACATACTGTTTTGTAAATGGATTTCAAAAACCGTTTTCCAAGTTGCATAGTTTAATAAATAGGCTTCTTTGATTAAATGAAAGTGCCATAAACTGTCCATGTGTGAATCAAAAACAAGAGCTGTGTTAAATTAAAAATGCAGCATCTTACTAATGCTAACAAATTAGGGCTGCCTTCAGAATAGAGTATTTCTTCCTTTAATATGTCAAATTATTACGGTGGTGATAGGAATGGAACAGTCATGCTAAATCAGCTTTTCAAAATTAATATTTCTTTGCAATGAATTTGCAATTTAAATTTAAACAGATCCCAAGTCCAGACACTCCTGCACAGCATTACCTCCTTTCATAAAAAAGCTCGTTTTAGAGATATGATCTTTTTGCCAATATTACATGAAATTAGCATGGGAGTATTGGAAGAAAACGTTTCTTAAGTACAGATTGGCCTATAATTTTTTTTTTTTGGTAAGGCTGCACTTAATCTTTATTCTTCCATAATCAGTATTTATTGTGTGACCCTGACAGCTTGCTACTGCTGTGATAAATTATCTGACTCAAGTCAGATTAAAAATGCAACCCTGAATTCTAATTATCTTGGCAGATCCGCTTAGTAATGGCGTTTCTTGTCAATTCTGGAATCACAGCATGGGTGTCAATTGCAACAAATGCCCCGGCCCCTCTCTGAAGCAGGCTCCCCAGAATGCTTTCGTATCTGCCATATGTAAATCTCAGATGCTCTGTACCCTTGGTGACCTTTTATTAGCAAACTGACAAAATGATAAAGCTAGTCATGGCAAAACTCCCACTACTGCACAATTATCTGCTACAGTTCCAGTCCGTGGGAGATCAACAAGACATTGTTAATTGTGATGCATTTCATTGACTTCCCCTGCTAAGAGACCCCACAGGTCACCCAAACCGATAGGGTTAGGCTTTTATTTCACATCAGAAGGGGATGGCAATGTAATTTTGACCCACAGGAGAGTTTCCATCCTTTGTTTTTCCTTTTCAGTAAGGCGCCTATTGTTTGTTTTTAAAAAGACTCATTATAGGTATTTCTAACACACACATACACACAGATGTTTATATTATATATATGTATGTATTTTTAAAAAGTTTTAGAAAAAAAATGATCAGCTTCAAGAACTTAAACTGAGATACACCCTATAGAGGAGCATCAGTCTGACTGAAACCACAGAGAATTCCCTCCTATTGCTGCATCATGCTGCAGACCTTCATCAGAACTTAAACCCTTCAGCTAAGGACTGGATTCACACTCCAGGACATCCAGCTTTGGCAACTTACTGAGGCACACAAAAAGAACATAGGTAGATTCCAAAAGCATGAAAAACAAACAACCTTTTCATCCACAAAAAATGATCCAATGGAATTCGGCTTCCACAAAACACTTCTGCCTGTACGTGCAGGTGCTTTGTAAATAAAGACAGCTCAATCTCAAGAATCTTTCTGCAAACTTACGACATCTTGCAGTGTCTCCATTAGAATTTTATACACTTATAATGCTAACAAGTAAGGTAGAGAGAGAGAAAGAAGTTGAAAATTATTCAGCAGGGTTCAGTCTTCCTGCTTCCTCAGAGCTTTCCAGGGACCCCTATATCATAATAATATCCAAAAAGTTTACAATACACCCTCATATGGTGCACTAGAGATTTAAAACTGGAAAAGTCTGCTCTGATTTTGGCAGTAGTCACTCCATTCCAGCTACCTTCTGGCCGGCTCTAGTTGATAAAAGCATCAGGCTCTGCAGGACACAGTATCAGTCAAAATCCTGTCATTTATGGAACTGATGGGTATTTGCTTTGCAGTGCAGTTGATTTCTGAAAGCACAACTTGGCTACTAGAATGTCTTAGGATTTTTTCAATTGCACATGAGCTATTTGGAGAGTGCAGGCAGAGCTACAGTCTTGTCACTAGAGATATGGCTGTTTGACCAGTAGGAGAAAGAACTATACTGTGATGATGTGGGGCATTTGGGGAAGATATTCTTATGTTACTGACAACTGGTCCTTTGTCACCAGCTCCTGCAAAAGAGGGGTGTGGTGAAGAGAAAAACAAGAGAAAAAAATATTCAGTTCAATCAATTCCCATTATGCATTTCCTACTCTAAACTGAATGAAATTCATGTCTTCTTCATGAAGAAAGGGAAAGACTGATGAATTCTTTGAACTGATTTCAAAGTGAATGATAAAGAGGGAGGCTATGATACCCCTTCTTACCCTCAACAGAAGCAAGTGAGGAAAAAGGCTTACAGGGAAGACAGGCAACCCATTAAACAAAAGGAAAAAAAAAAGACCCAAATTGTGGACAATGAATACTTCAATCAAGACGTGGAATTCAGAAAAGATCCTGACACCAGAAAAGTCCTTTGCTATATGTTTGTCTGCAGTCATATTTGGAGTGGTCACTGTGTCCAAGGTAATTCTCATCTCTGCAACCACATTCTCTGCCTGGGTTCGTGTTTCCTTGTTTAATTTTGAGCTCACAAATGGCTTATGGCACCAGCAACTCCAGTACTGAACACCATAATGGACTGACAACCAACACTGACGCCCATGAAGCAAACCTAAAATACCGCCCAGTCTTGCAGATTATTTTATAGTTAAGTTCCTTGGTTAAATGATTCCAAATGCTGTGAAACAAGTCCATCTTGCTATATATGAAAAACTTGTGAAGATTGTATCAGTTTATAAATCAAGAAGATGGAACAAATTCAAATGTCTATATCAAGTTGCATAACATTCTTCCAATAACATATCCTCTGAAACAGTCCCACAGCAGAGAGGAATATTTGGTTCAGACACGACAACTCTCTGAAGTGAAACAAGAAGTTTGCAATTCCAGCTGCAACTGGGATGAAATAACTCAAAAAATATTGGAAAAGAAGTACAAAAAGCTTTGAAAGAAGATATTTCAGCATGGCATTATATCTTCTGTCTTAAGTGGGTTCAGTGTAATGACTTGGTCCCCGTGCCAACAGTTTGTCAAATTATTACAGCAAATACTGTAATCAAGTTTTTCACAAGTTGCACATGGCCTGATTTTCTTTCAGGCTGCACTTTAACCCTTAGTGATCATCCTTCAAGAGTACTCTTTATTTCCTCACAAAGAAAATGCTGTTGATTGCTCTTTAATGGTTGTCTAATTGCTTCCTTTGCTGAACTGCAAGCTGTTTTCTGTAGTTCTAGAGTCTGAATACCACACATGGGAGATTCACACCATTTTGCCTTCTGACTTTAACCCAGAATATCTCTTTGTTCTTTGGAAGCTGTTCTAGTTACTGTGGTAATATTACAAAACTTTCATTCGCTCCAGTATAGCTGACCCAAGAGTATTAGATACTAAAAACCTTTAAGTATGAAAGAAATACCAAAATCACATAACTAGTCATTGAAATTATATGGATCTGGAAGTTTGGCACCACAGATCTGACTAAACCTACTATCCTTTTCCCATTTCTTTTGTGCTCACACACATTTCAAAGAAATAATGAAAATGCTTTTGATTCACATCCACATATATTGACGAGAAAAATTCATGCAGCAAACTAGCTGCATCAATTAAAGTATTTCTACCATCAGGCCACACTCAAATAAGGTTTCAATTTGTATTCCCTTAAATATGAGATTACTGAAACCATGTTTGGCATCCAGAAATGCAGATCTGTCCAGAAAATACCACGCTGTTCCTATGGCCGCTTGACTTATTTTTCATAAACAATATGCTGTATATCTCCAACATGGTTTGTATTCCACAAAATGCATCTCAGGCAACAAAATCTACAGTTATCGGCTCTGCAGGACGAGGTCTTCATTTAAACTTCAACCCCATTAGCACAGCTCCACTGGCTCTCCATTACAGCATCTGTGCTCTTACACCAGAAGCAGAGAAGGGAGTGGGATTCCTCAGCTGCAGAAGTGAAAGCCAAAAGAGCCAGGACTGAAAGAAGGCAGTCCTTTCTGGTTTACTGCTTCCTTTCCCCTCAGTAGCACAGCACATATATAAAAGTTTGCCTTTGACCCAACTCCTCCCATGCTGCTGTAAGACCACACACCCTCGCCTGCAGCTTGTGGATAGAATCCCACTTCTGCCAAGGGATGGGGTGGCTACATACCAAAGTGAAAAAAAAAAAGGTTTTATAGCAAAATACTGCATTTGTTAAGCTCACATGCCTGGGAGAACATATGGCTCCTAATCCTTCAATGTTTTTTTAAACTATTAGTGATATAGTTATTAAAATACTTAGTGGTCGCATCTGTAATTGAGATGAATTCCACTGAAGGCATAAACTGACCCGGTTACGCGAGCTGCCCTCACAGCAAACTCTCAGAGGCACGCCCGAAGAACATTCCTCAGGCGAACTTGGGTTGATGATCAGCAACTGAGTATCTGGTGACTGATACTCCAACTTCTGGTGATAAACAGTCACACAATGACAGACAACTAGGCATCTAAACCTGTTTGTAGCTCCTTTTTTTGTTTCGTTTTGTTTTGGGTTTGGTTTTTTTTTTTTTGTTATTAAGTACAGCACTGCTACTACAGATCACTGCAGTGACTGCGGGCTTAGGAAACGCTATGTCCTACAAAAGAACTGGTGATGGACAGAAAGCATTTTAGCCCAGAGCAAGCAACACATCACAGCAGCAACAGGTTAATCACACAGCCTGTGTTGTGTTTTTAGTCTGAGGGCAGGAAGCAGCCTGAGTGAATCCATCAAACCCATCTACACAGCACCCGTGAGGACTGATTGGGAAGAGCATGTCCACTTCTGCCACCCCAGCAAGGAGGCAAAGCGATAGACGGGCAGCAGGGAAGCACGGCTGAGGCTGCACTGTGCAAGACGTGAAGAAGCTGAGCAAGCTGGCTGATTTTGTCTAGCTAGAAGGTTGAACCGGGCTCTCCTCAGAGATGTGTACACATCAAAAGGGCAAGTCAATGGATAAAAGGTTTTTAGCACACGAAAATATGATTTTATACAGACAAAAAAGGTTTCACAAGAGCACCTTGGCACTGGAAAAGGCTGCCTAAAGAGACAAGCTCCTTAATCAACCTCATCTAACTTTGAGGTTAACCCTAGGCCAGGGGCTGAATGACAAAACCTCTTGGGATCCTTTCCAACCTAAATTATGCGGTGTCTACAAGAAGGCAGATATCCATCCTTCCCTAGAGGAAAAAGGGCTTGTCTTTGCATCTCCCTGCCAACAACATTAAATTATTTAACACTGGATCTCATCTTAAAACCAACATATTAGAACTCAAGTGCCTAAAATATAGATCAGTGAATAGTCCTAGAAAAAAAATTTTTAAACTTCCACCGTATTCTTCAGCATGTCAAGAGCCCCAGCTTCCTGCTAATGTTTGTGCAATAGGATTATCCAGGCTCTATCAATTACTCTATCAAAACAGAGCTCCTCTTTGATGTTAAATACTTTAAGATCCCCATATAGAAAGCAAAAGAAGCTCAGCCCACTCTGCTAATGTAAAATGTTACCTAGTGAGAGACCAGTGCACATTATTTTCTTAGCAATGTACTCCTCCTCTGCAGTTTCATTATGTGACATTTTCATTCATTCCAATATAAAGCTAGTTTCAGAGTATTCGGAGTTGTAACACACAGACACATTAATCACCAGCCTAATACATGTCTTGTGTAGTAGCTTTATTATCTTTTCGAGGCAGAGCTGTAAAAACAGAAAAACTGTGATCTTTTATGCTATCCTTTAATAAAGTTATTTTAAAATGCTATAAAAATGGTTTCAGGTTTTTTTTTTTCCAAGCTACAGCTTAATGCAACTTGCTCTTGTACATCCAAAACAGTAAAGTCTGAATAAGTAGTTTTAAAAGTCCCTGCGGACTTGTAATCTGGCAAGAGCGAAGAACTCTAACCACTAGAGACAGAAATGGGAAGGAATCCTGAGTTTCAAGTTACAGAATATGCCTGTTCTTTTGTCATTCTGACCGGGCACTGCCTTGCAAAGTACTCTCGCTTCTGTGATAAATTTTAAATGTCTATTCCTGTATGCCAATATTTACATATTTAGAGCAAGGGTGGGCTGCATTTTTTCCCCTTCTTCTTCAGGCTCAGTATCAGCCTACCTCTTTAAATTAGTATTTTACACTCACTGAGATTGTGTCAATATAACATAGCATTACTAGACCTGTATCCTCTTTCATGCAAGGCATGAAATGGAGCAAGCAACTTGTCCTCTGCCAAGACAAATAGCAGGGACTTGAATGGCACAGTACCTTGCCCTTCATGGAGGGAATGTGCTTCCAACAACACAGGCTGACACCATTCCCTTCATTCCCTGCTTGTCCTTCTGCAGATGAATGAGGACACATCCACATGTTTCTGGCTTTCAAAAACACCACTTTTCAAAGACAGACCTGAAACTTCAACTCAGAATGGAATAAAGCTGAAGTGCTTTAAAAATCTGTGTCTGTAATAAGAACAAGTTGACAGCAGGCTTCAACACTGTCCGGTCATTATACGCCACTGTCTCCTCTGTGGTCTCCTCATGTGGTGGCAATGCACACTAACTGAAAAGAAAATAGTATATTTCAGCTATGTGCAGCTTTTACACCTACGCCTCAGGCAAGCCAACACCTCTGGGCAGAAATCCGCAAGAACTGTGCAATCCCCCTGGTGGGAAACACGGTGATAATTGCACGAACTGAAGTCAGGCTTGAAAAAAAAGTGTTCCTAAATAAATAAAGATGATTCATTGGCATAAACCCAGCACTATTGCAACAGATTTTTACCAGTCCAGCGGAGAAACCACTTCTCAGCTGTGTATGAAACAACCACCCACCCACTCCACATGTTGCAGGGTAGGGCTCTGGCCAGCACACTGGTGGGCTTTGTGTGCCTACTAACCCAAAGCAGGAGATGCTCCTGCCATTTTCTGAATGTTCTCAATATTTCTCAGCTTTTAACCCCAGTGAAAATTATAATTAGAATGGTGAATCACAGAATAAAACTTGCACCTCATCAAGTATAATTTTAAATCAATGGGTCTCTCTCTCTCAATATCCCTAGGCTCAAGAAGTTTCCTTAAGAAGATTCAACAGGATACTACAGGCTTTTGTAGTAAGTTTGGGTTTGGGCAAAACCAGGGTCTTCATAAAAAACGGACAGAGGTGAAAAACATTTATAATCTTTCTCAGGAAAGACAAGGACATGCATTACTCCGAAGCAGTACAAGGCTCTTGGCCTGAATTAGCCACTTGGAAGTATTTTGAGACAGATGTGATCAGCACCCTGTGACCAAAGCCATCTCAGTGGTGGCCAAGTGGAGATGATGGTTGTTTTCTTATAGTACTGCATTGCAAAAAGCAAGTGCTCCTCTGAAATCACCTCGAAGGAGCTGAGGCTGTTAGGCATTCTCTGGAAAGCAACAGTTTCACGTTATTATCATTCATGAGGCAGATCCCCCAATCCCCCTTCTCTCTACTTCCCCCTGGGAAGTATTTTTTTTTGAGATTTTTTTTTTTTTTAATATATTTATTTTAAAGATCAGAGCTATACTGAACTTTTGTAAATGAAAACGATTTTTCAAAACAAGGACGGAATTTAACTCATACTTTATGGAACCCTTTAATTGGCGGGAAAAAGATGAATTTGTTCACTTTTATTTTTACATCTGGTAAAAAGTATGGAATTCAGGTATTCTGTGCCAAGTTTTGACGAGAAATGATTTTTTCACATCCAAGTAATAGATGACTAGGGAAATGGAGTGGCTTAAAATGCAAATGTGAGGATATTAATTATTGTTGTTATTGGGACATTTACAAGAATAGTGTGGCACTATTTTAGAACCAGTAATGTCTAATCTTTTAAAGCTACTGTAACAAAAATAGAACTAGAATAAAATCAAGCATTAAAACATGAATTCCCATAATGTTTTAGTTTGTTTTGTCTGAAAATGTATTTGATGTCTGGAAATGCCTGGTGCACATATTCAATATTTTATAACTTAATTTGTCCAACAAGAACAGCAGTATTTTAACAAGGTGAAACAATTTCACGATTAAAGCACTGCCTGCTTCATCAGTAGTAAAGAGCTCATGGAAAAATATCTAATCTTTATAAGGCAGAGATTCATAATTTAACTGCCAAGAACAAATGAAGAGTCTAATTCTTATTTTGCTGCTTTAGTGGTAGCATGTGGTGATAGCAAAGTATTAGCATAAGCCAGAACTTTCTCCCACTTTTCTTTCCAGGCATGTAACAAATATCTGATGGCTATGCAAATTTCACCCAAAGCAAAGTCGTCCCAGCTGGCAAGCCATACATTAAAAGGTAAATTACACAAAGCTGAGGCCATCTGGACTAAAAAATTCTCCTGTCAATAGTATTTTAAGCTCGCCAATTCCACACAATGAAGGACAATATATTACATATGTATTTGAGGTGTGGGCTTTTTACCAAGCACTATTTTAAAAAACCCAGAAGTTAAAAGATAAGAATGGACTACAAACTCATTTTGGTATTTTTTTGGAATGTAATTTTTAAAACTTATACCGCTCGATTTTAGTTGGATTATATACATAACATGCATTTCAGTTCATAAATGCCTATTTTCTGACAATTGGCAAGTCCAGGAAGCCAACAGATCCAAACCATTAAATAAATGCCAAGCAAAAAGAATTTGAAATTTGAAAGAAGTCTACCAGCATCTATGCTTTCACAAAGCTGCCAGCATGTTTCCATGCAGATTTTTACTAGAAAGCAGCCCTTGACAGAGCACCTTGATAGTCTGGTTAAACCAGAATTTTAAAGCAGAAGACACGTAAGAAAATGAACAGTTGAGGGCAGAAAAACTAACCAAACCTTTCTAAACCACAGCAGAGTCATCACTTATATTATTTCAGCATTTAATTCACATGAAATTGCCTATCTTGTCCAGTCTTGAAAAACTAATCTCTATGTTATATATTACAGAATTTAAACTAACATCTGTGTCTTTGAAATTAAATTAACATACTTCTATTTGATTAGCTTATTAACTGTAATTCTCAATATGCTGTAGGAACAGACACCAGCTAGAGAGATGCAGCTGACACCACCACCTGTCTGATATAAAGTACTTTTTATCATAGACATGGAGGGATCTGTCAGCAGTCAGCCAAACCATCAGACAGATTAGGAAGTGACACAGGGGCAGAGAAATGACTTGCCTCACATTGCAAAGCAGATAATTGATGGGATGGGGAACAGAACCTGTGCCTTTTGGCTCACAGCTTCATACCTTTGCTAATGGCTTTCCCAAAAATAAAATGATGTAGGGAAAGAGCAATTTGTAACTTGTACTACATTTAACAGAGACAGTATTTGAGGAAAAATACATGTAAGTATTTTACATGCTACTGGGAATATTTATTATTAATTCTCTAATTTCCACAGAAAAATTTGCCATTTCATCCCCACACAGGATAAGAAGATGTGAAAGTATATGTTCATACTTAGCCTCAAGGTTATAATACATATGAGTATGTATGAGTATGTATGTATAATAAATATGAACAGAGGTAAAGAATTAATATGGCCTCCTTGTAGACTCCACTCTCACTTTTTTTTCCTACCTGGTCAGATCCTATGCTCCTCTTCACAGCAATGAATCTTTGATATCCTGTCACCAGGATTTTTACCTACATGACACCTCTTGAATCACAAAGCTTCTCACCACATCAAATATAAGTCTTTAGCACTGCCAGTATTGTTTCAGTACACTGAGAACTAGAAATGCTCTGAATTTACTCAGGGATAAATAAAACCACCACGGAAGCATTGTCCGAGCTGCATTAATTTCATCTTCACAGGAAACTGGGGGGTGGTGGGAAAGGAAAAAGAGCACAAATGTGCTTAGTCAGGCAGCAGGAGCTACAAGGCATTGGTGGCCAGTTCTTAACTCTGAGCTGCTTTGGCTGAATTGCCCCTCAGGGATTACCTGGTTTTGTTCTCAAAGCTGCATCATAGACATAATAATGAAATGCTACTTTCTGTGAACTGTTGCTCTTATGTAAAAGCCTTGCCAGTATGCTGTCTTTCTCTATGTACAATTTTTAGGAAAGTAAATGCTAATGTAATTATCTAGCTAAGTCTTCAGCATCTGTCGCTTGAAAACTGGGGTTATAGTTCAGATACTGCAGACTAATTGTTGAAAGTTAGCAGAAAGCTTTTGGCTACAAAGGAAATTGGCACACAAACCCAACTTGAAGACCCACTGTTCAATAACAATTAGTCGCTTTAGATCTTGTTCTCTCTCACAGCTCCCATGGACCCCCAGGCCCAATCACAGCTCCACGGACTTTGCTTGCCTTGCCTGCAACACACAGCATCATCAGGAAGACAGGTGCCAAGGAGGACTGAATTTGGGAGGTTTCTTAGATATCTGGCTGGTAGTTCTTATTCTAAGTTCCAGCTAAAACGTTTTCTACCTTACACTACTCTTTTCAACTCCCACTGATCCAAAGACAGTATTACAGCAAGGCACTTAATTTCTCATAGATATTTACTGAATTCCCCAAGGACAAACCCATAGTTCTGTGGGAAATACTGTGGGAAATATTAGAGCACCAAACACAAGGCCATAGGGAATTTCCTATTAGATGATATGGACAGAAAACAAATTGCCTATGAACAGCAAAAGTAATGGAAACCTGCTTCCTCTAAATTCTTATGTGCTAAAGCTACTCCAGAGCTGCACTGCATTTAGCACCTGAGTCCTTTCCCTCAGTACCCAGAGCATTAATTTGGGTCTTTCTTGCCCAGCCAACAACTTATTAGATGAAGATTAGATTAATTTATCTAACTTTTAAGACCTCTACCCTACTACTAAGCTTAGCAAAAAATGGCCAGCAGGTTCCACAACTCTGACTGGTAGGAAGTATGGTGAAATCCCAGAAACCAGGCTTCCTACATATGTCTTGGGAGATTACTTTTTATTTATCATTAGATTTTTTTTTTTTTTTTGCCAAATATATTTCCACACTGGAACTTAATCCAAAATTCAGCAACTTCGAGTGCTAGCTGATTTATTTCAGCATTGTTAACAGAGAACTAAAAAGGGATATTTGTTAGAGGCATTACCTCCAAAGAATTATACCAAATCCTATTCAAACATGCATCCATCAAACTTCTCCTGAGACACAGTGCTCACAAGGGAGAGCTGCAAGCAGCAGTATCAGCTTCTATCTTCTGAGGATTAGCACACAAAGATTTCAAGTGACCCCCAGCAGTGAGATGACTTTATTTACCAGAGACAATTCCAAGTAGAAAGCTTTCCTTTTACCTCTACTCATCAAGATGCAGAAATAACCCCTCAATAACCCCCCTCCAACTGTTAAAATTAAATACTGGCCCCAACCCGCCACACTGAAGAACCCACCTTGGACTCAGTTTGTGTACTATATCTTTGAATTCTCCTTTCTTGCTGTTTCACTCATCCTATAACTAAGCTGACCCAGGTTTTTACTCCCCTCAAATACTTCTATCCCACAATTCAATTTTTTTCCATTGTGTTTCCCTGACTAAAGACATCCTCCATGAAACTCCCATGTTTGTACCAACAAGGTGAAGTATCCCCACTTTTGCTAGTGGGCCCTTCCTTGTCCTGTCTCCCCTGCTAACAAAAGACCCACCCTGCATGCACAGTCTGATCCTTGTCACTTGTACTGTAGCTCAGTCATGACCAGGTGGGAGTTTCTCAAGTGTGATGGAAGATCCTGCCTACATCTGCCTTTCTCCTTTGTGCTTTTGGGAGCACCAACTCTGTTGCTTTCTGTCTCATTCCTACTTACTTGATTGTACTGTCAAACCACTTACTACACTTGATTTTTTACATCACTTGACATGGGCATCAGTTCCTTTTCACTGAAGTCAGAGCAAGCAACCACCACACTGAAGCAGTGTGAAGTGACTGGAGGCTGAAACCATACGAAACCAATACATTTCTTGTGGTTCCTTCAATGCACAGTAAGTAAGCACAGATTGGCTGCAAAATTCAACCCAGACTTAGAAACCTCAGCAAATGTTCCTGTGAACTTGATCCAGCCTTCAGGTTTGTTTCATCCAGTTTCAGGTTTCATCGTGAACGTTTTGCTCTGCCCTACACCCTGCCCCAATAAACCATGCCTCAAATGAAATAAGGACATCAGCAAAAATGAAGAACTCGTCAGATAGCCATGTTTTAGTTTTATGCCATATGTAAGAACATGCATTGACAAGCAGTATGTACACAATTACTGCTCTTGCAAATCAAGAATTGCTCATGGTAATGGAGTTCTACTTAAGTACAATTTCTGCCAAGAAAATATTTTCAAGAAATGTGCATGGAATATGCCTCTGTCATAGTTCTTATCTTTCACCATCACAGTAATATACTAAGAAACTAAACCTTTTCATCACAACCTGTGCACAAAGCCTCTAGCATGCTTTTTAAACATTGAGGATGTGAAATAATGAAGTCCAGCTCTACTGAAGCAGTATTTTCTGCCTGCATTTGCCACCACTGAAGCAGCAATAGGAAAGAAAAAATAATAATGAGGAAACTGAACGTTTTTTATGGATCACATGAATGCAAAGCCAAAATACATGTAATTGCCTAGCTAACTGAAAGTACATCTTTTCCTATAAAGCTTATATTACTGGCAATGTTTCCTCACTTCTCAATCATATTAAACCAGTAATTAAAATTAAAAAAATGTCTAGACTTACAATACCTTTAAGAGGGCATGTAGATTTTGATTTTATACTTCATTTCATGTAAGCAGATTGTTAAAAAAATTCTTAGTCCGAAATTAAAGCAAAATCCATTTTACATTAGGTTTTGGGAATGATTTAATTCCTGCACAAAAATATTGTTAAAGAAAAAAAGGATTCATAATTTTAAATCAGGTAGGAAGACACTCAGCTCTGATTCTCACAAGCAACCAAGTCACTCCTCATTTACACACATGCGATTTGTAGAGGTATTCAGTGAGAAACTGTGACAGGGAGTTTCCTATAACAGATTTTGAGCCAATGTAGTGGTCAAGGGCTCTTACTGGACTGAACCTAAGTCTAAAGCAAAATCCCTACTGACTGAAAGGGATGCAGCTTGGTTTCCAGTAGGGCAGTGGTGCTGTCTACAATCCCCAGCCTAGCTGGGCTGAGTTACACTGTTCTAACTGAGCCAGATGTGTGAAATCAAAACTACCAGCAACATTAAAGTATATGATGCAAATGAACAATTATGTGCACAGGACCTTCGGTGCCAATAAGAACAAATGAGATTGTACTTCATGGAGATGAAAGAAATATGAGAAGTTCATTACCTATTGATCGTAGGTTTCTTTTACTAGCATGAGAAGAGCACATTAATTTCATATAACTGCATTACAGGTTTCTACAAACCTTCTTCCAGCTTTCTGCATTAAATGGCACAGAACAACAGCAACAACGAAGGACAGCCTCTAAGAGCCTTATGACTAAGTAATGTGCAAGAGAAATCAGTAGAAAAAAATTATTTTTAAAAAAGGGAATATACTTTACATAAGAAAATTATTTTGATCAGGAAATCTAAGTACTCCCCTGCGTGTTCTTAAAAGCCCCTGCAAAATGTCATTTTTCGGTATATTTAGCAGATTATGAGAATTACATTTAGCAAGAGGTATTTTCCTCTTTATTGTAAATGGTAACACACTTGGTTTTCTTTTTATTAAAGAGCTGCTATATAGTGCTGTGTGCAAATTTAGGGAATTTCTACAATCTCAGCATTGGTAACAGATAGTATTTTTGTAGCTGGTCAGATCCCAAAGATCACATTAAAAGCGTAAGCTCCAAGTTTTGGAAATATTCAAACCAGGCTTTTTAACCCAGGCTCTGTGGTTAAAAAGTCAGCATCAGCTCTGGTAATCCTCTACATGGAGGACAGGAACTGTTCAGCTACCTCTTGCAAACAGCGTTGCCTGACTAATCTGGTTTAAATTGCTTCACAACTTTTCCTAAACACTGACCTTTTAGAAATGGCAGGTGAGCAAACGAAATAAGAAACAGTAGAGAGGGAAGTCACACGTAAATGCCTCAACTCACCTTGAACAGGGATGTTTTGGGCTAGTTTTTTTAACACTTTATTAAGCACATTTCACATTGGAAGCTACTACAGAGAAGGAAACTGCTTTCAACAAATACTCAAGTTTTGTTGAAATTACTTTACATTGTATGTAGCAGCAGTAGAACTTACTACCACAAATTGTTGCCACCACCACAGGAGCTATAGCTGAACTGGATGTTAAAGAGAATGGTCCTGCTATCCACACTATAAAACCAAGTAATAAATCCAGCTTATTCCCACTTCAGAAGCTCTTGTGAAAGGTCCATTCAAGGCACATGATTGATCCCCAGCACCGATGGTGGCAGATATGAAATGTTGCTTATATGCAACTTTGGAACAAGTCACCTTTTTTGCACCTCCATCCACAACCCACAACTACATCCCTCTTGTTACCAGTCACACAGGAGACAGACTAGTCTCAGAATGAGTAACAATGATACATTCTTTTCTTTTCTAAAGTTACATTTTTAAAGCACTAAAAACCTCAAACCAACGCAAACCAAACAAAAAACCCCCCACAAACAACAAAAATGATCCATCCTAAAAAGAAAAGAAAACCAAACCCCTGCTATTTTTAAACAAATGGGGAGAATGAGAGACACATTTGCATTTGCTGTGCCTGCATCAGGCCATCCTGCAGATCAGCTCTCAGCTGGACCATGGTCCCCTAACACACCAATTACTTTTGTTAGGATAACCAGATTAATGTTATTAATTAATTGCCTTGCTCATACATTACAAAGGCAACTCTAATTATAGATTACTAGATATTAAAGTCATGCAAGGCAAACCCACAGCAATTCCTAAATTCCAATCAAGGAAAAATCAGCAGTGTCTACCCCTGCAGCCCATCTACACCTGTAGATGGAATTACTGCTGTAATTATTTCCATCTCTGCCTGTATCCTCATATACCACTTGGGGAAATACTTGTGCCTGATTAAACAAAAAACAACAACCAAACAAAACCAAAACAAAACAAAAAAACCCACTACAACCAGAATTGCACTAACAAACCCCCAACACTAACAATGAAAGAAAATCTTTCTCAGCTTTCTGAAAAATTGGAACAAGAAATCCAGTGTCTGCAAAATTGTATTGCTTCAGGGAAACCAAGACTCAGAAAGTACTAAATCAGCCTGACTGACTGTACTATGACTGAGCCAAATTAATTAAATAAAGCCTCCCTTTAATAGCATTTGTTTGCTGAGCCAAGCAAGCCTTTTGAGTGTTTCAGGTCACCATAATCCAACATAAGTTACTTAAACAATGTGGAATATGTAACATAAAACAACTATCATTAAAATGCATTGAATTAGACTTTAGACTTTCAGGGGTCAAAGACAGGCAACTGTCCACCTCTATTCGCAAACACATTCAACGGCTGTACATCAGAAAAAAACCCATGTATTTGCACCAGTTTCAGGGGTTTATTTCTACTTCCTCATGCTAATTCTTGCTTTTACAGCCCTGTAAGTTATCTTCACTGTTTGAGTTGTGGACAAGATGTTTCAGAAAAATCCAAGGGCAAGATCAGAGCAATCTCTTCTCTGTATTTACAATCATAACAAAAATCCAGTAAGCCCTATGGTTTTGCCTGTTGTCTCTACACTGTCAAAAATTATTTTCTGACTACATGATACCATACTATCTTGGCAAAATTAGGTAGATTAAACAAAAATCACAGATGATGTGCCAGAGCTTCTCCCTCTCAGCACAACTTTAGGAGAGCAGTCCCAAAGGAAAACCGAAGGAACCTTTTCTTCTTTCCTCTACTTTCATCATATTAGAAGCTCCTTTACTATATAGTAACTGCTCAGAATCAGGGTAGTCAAGCTTCATGCATTCCTTACAACATATATCCTCACTGCTCTCTTTTGTTCTTATATTTCATATCAACCACTTGCTTTCCAATGGCTTCAGCTTTGACCTTTATTTTGATCTAGCAGAAAGCCTAGTCAGGATTCCAGTGCTCAACACAGGCTCCTTTCAGCTCTGCACTGAAGGTGCTTAAATACTGCTATAACCTGTGCTATTCCAGTCACAGACCTAGGAGAACCATCTTTCAAAAGCATTTTTCTGGTGGAGTCCAAAATTCCCTTGCTGGGCTGCTAAATGCACCCTTGGCCTCAGTAAGAGAAGAAACCAACGTTGTCAAGCTCTCCACCTGGTCTCCATTTCTTGGGACACTGGAGCATTGTGGAGGAAGTGGTGGGATAAGGAATGCATCATTGCAGGATATAAAATTTTCCCTCTGGCTCAGAATCAAATTGAGAGGTCAACCCAACCGCAAACGTATTTAATAAAAATTAAGGCTGAGACTAACACTTTGGAGCAGGTTTCACGTAGCGGAAGATGACATCAAAGTCCTTTCCTCACGAGCCAAGTTCTGCAGCACTAAGAATATTCTCTCATCTGCACTTAATCTCTAGTCTAGGCTACAGGCTGTCCTAAAGCATGACTTGGCCAGCCTTGGTATGTAACCTCCAAGCTGCGGTCCTACTTCTGAATGCCTAGGGCAATATACAAACTTTGTGCTGTGACACTATTTGCCATGTGGCCTTTACATTTATAGGCCCCATCTCTCATTGAATACTAGAAAGACTTTACAAATGACTTATGCAAAAATGAGAATGAAGGAGAAGAGAGGGAAGCGTCGGGCATCTCAGGAATTACAGATATAGTCTGTTGCATTTTAATAAATTAGTAGGATATTCCTTACTGGAATGAATCTAAGAACACACAAATTGCTCACATAATTAAAAGCAAACATAGAGGAAAAAATAATTCAATAAATTGCATTTTGAACTACCAAATTTATTTGAAAATCTAATTTTAAGTATTTCCATAGGTTATTCCTATGTGTGCTTTTTTGCAACAAATCTAACTAGGCAGCTTTACAATGAAATACTGTTACCTTTTAAAAATGAGTGAAATTAGACAAAGAAGCACAACTACTTTTGTACACAAGGTCAGTGATAAGTAAATTTTAGGCTCATAAAAAAATCAGGCCACAGTCAACGAAAATTACCAGCAGCTGGTCTAGGCTGCCTTGGGATTCCAGGGACGGCGAGTTTGCCAATCTGCAAGTCATCACATGTAGCTAAGATTGTCACCACAAGCTTTTAGCATAACACTGGACAGTATGAACCTTTCCTAAGAAGTTATTTACTCAGTCCGTAATTTTCTCCTGTGCATGTAATGTTTTGTTGCTGTTGTTGATGGTGATTTAAAGAAAATAAACTTACCAGGATAGGAGGTAACTAGCTGCATATGTCAGCCATTTTTCTGAATGGTAGAGACAGGAAAAACAGCCACTCCTTTCAGCCATTTTAACTCAGATTGTACTTCAAAAGAAAACTAACCACAACTGTAAAATTTTTGCTCGTCCTTCACTCATAAATCAAAGCATAATAGTTTCTACAAGTTCTTATTTCTGCAGAGGATCTGAAACATTAACATGTTTTCCAAATAGCTCTGCAAATATGTTAAGTAACTGCAATATAAAGCATGAATATATGTTATTACCAGAATCTAGTAAGAATTAGGACCTTATTGTGGTATGACACAGAGAAATAGACACTGAGAGCCTTATTAGCCCACATAGCTGACAGCAAAATAGGTGAATATGGTTTTTTGTGCAGCCAACACACAGTCGTTCTGAGAACATTACTACTGCTTAGGATCCAATTTAAACATCACAGAAATGAAATGCCCTCCTTTTAAAAGCAAGAGACAATAAAGTATTTCTCCTTCCCCTTCCCTAAATGCAGTGACTTGACCTATGCAGAAAGCTGGGAATCGAAACAGAACCAGCCAAGACAAAAAACAGTGCCAGGAAGACAAGATGGTTTTTTCATCAGTTTTGGCATGCCACGTTAACAAAAGATGAAGAAATACCAATGGAGACAAGAATCCTGAAAGTCTCAAGGACCTATGCTGACAACTCTAGTGCTTGGTAATTGAACTACACAGAGGTGTGCACACATTCACTTGCAAGAAATGATGCTAACTTGGCAGTGCTTCTTTCACTTGAGATTCATGGAGTGGAAAAGAAAAGGAAAGGAAAAATCCTGAGTCTTTCACAGAAAAATTACCATAAGGAAGCTAATTCCCTCTCAATTAAAAGAAAAAATCAACTCCACAACTAAGACATGCTTGTCCAAGGTCTTATATTTAAATTTACCACATAATTTTTATTTCAAGGCATGGCATTAAGGCTTTTCCTTAAAGTGCCAGTCTGCTTTTTGATCTTTACTGCTGACATGAAATAGAAGAGCTGTACATCATATAAATCTTCAGCTTTCCTTAGCTTGAAACTGGTAAAGAGAGAAAGAGAAAACAAAGCCATCTGCATAAATCCTTCCAAACCAAAAGGCATTCCCCTTACCCTAAATATCACTCATTTCTGCACATCTTGTTTGAATTATCATCTGAAGTTTGTCTTGTTCCATCTCCAGAAAAAGTCAAATAGCAGAGCATAAAGATATGGCTACATGAATAAAACCATATGATCTACTTGGTCACTGTTAACAGAAAAATAGGCTTACACAGAAAAATATTATCTGGCAATTGACATGTTACTTTGATCCCTTTCTTTCTGTATCCTGTCACATGCATTCAATCCAGCAGCTACTGGAAGCATTAGCATGCACCTTCAACGTGATGAGAACCAACAATCCAAGGGAATCACTGCACTTTTACCAAGTTGTGATACTCAGTTCAAATGAGACGGTATCCTGTTATGGGAAGGAAAAGTTAAACTTTAGGACAAAGAGGAAGAACTGTGGTACAAGGCACTGTAAAATGTAGCAAGACTCAACAGGTGAAAAAGCAATGCTTTAACAGATTCAGGGGCTTATATTCAGGGGCTGCAGAAAAACTCATCTACAATAGATTTCCCAAAATGGAAAAGTCTCCCTTGTCCCTACCCTTCTCTTTCTAAATCATGACATGAGACATAAGATGGTGTATGTTATACCAAAAATACAAAAAAAAGGTAGGATAGCTCTTAGTTATACTTTTTTTTCAATTTTGCTTTCTATTCATTCAAAAAAATCAAATTAACTATTTTGAAATCAAAACCTTTAAAGGACTTTTATATATTTATTGATAGCATGTCCTAATCCATTATGTACCATCAAGGATACAACTTCAAAGGGGAAATATCGTGCCGTAATTAAGTAGAAAGACTTGAAGCTTTATCTACTGCTTATCAAGGAAATGATGTAGGGAATAGTTATTTTAGAGAAAGATGGTCACCATTTCAGAATTGTTTCACTTTGTGTATGGCTTCTGCAGAAGAATTTATTATGAAGGCAGGCAAGGAGAAACAGTCATACTTCTCTCCAGCCTCATGACTTTTGTTCCAAACTGTGCCCCATTACAGTGATGGTGCACAGAGATCAGAAGGAAAGGAGGAGAAATGCCAGACAGAGGAGCTGTGTCCTACCCCAAAATAATCAACAGTCTTAGGATTAAAGCACTCTTAGATAATCAGAGGGGAGAAAACCAATTTGTTTCCTACAAATTACTCAAATGACTTCATGCTTTGCTCATAGGAAAAAAAAAAAGAAGAAACAAGATTTTTGCTGCTGTTGAGAAAATATTAGAGGATTTGAAGGCACATCCAGCCATGGGGTATGACCTCCGAGAAGATAAAGTCCTTCATTGGCTTCTTATGCAACTACTGCTCTTAGCTTACCCCTGGGAAAACCTCTCAGGGCTGAACTACAGGAAAAGTGCAATAGGTTGCAATAGCACAGTGATTTGGATGCTCACCTAAGAAACTGATGCCTAATGATTTTCAGCGTTTTCGTATATTTGTAACTTTGTACATTTTTAATATATAGTTGTTTCGATTTTTAGCACTTTCTCACACATGAGAACAATAGCTGACTCTTTCCAACACAGGCTTGAAATTCCATTCAGTCTTATTCTCAAGAAGAGAATTTCTAATATGGACATTTTGTGTACATGAGCACCTGAGAGAAAAATAACAATATACAGGGCAAAGAACCCCTGGAGGAACTCCAAGAGGCAGACCCAAGCATGGGTTGCTGGGGCAACTGGTCCCTTATTGGATGTACCTCCTAGATGTACTAATTAATGAAGCTCACAAAAATCATGGAAATCCTCTACCATGTGTGCACATTCCTGTATTTTGTGCACCTGAAAGCTTTAATTAAATAGCCACTTTTTATATTACCACTTCAATATTGTTTGCAAAAGCTTTTCTTCTGATTCCAGGCAACAAAACCCCACAGATGTAGTCAAAGGACACTGCCTCAAATCCAAAACCATTCTTCTTGTTATTGCATTAGTAACAGTGCGTACTAAACATATCATTACCTAAAAATTTGCCACTTTTTGAAATAACTTTCAAATGATCATAAATTCTATGGTGTTGGCTTTTTCTTTTACTCTGGGGAAAAATAGGTAATAGCAGTAGAACCAGAATTAGAGAGCAGGAAAAGACACAGGGACAGTTTTGCAGTGGCCAGAACTTTATATGCAATTAATTCGTTTCCCAAACACATATGCTCACAGAAACGATTGATTTTAATTCTCGTGGTATAAAGAAAGGAGGCAGAGTAAGGAAATTTTTTCATGAGAAGTCAATGACAGTTGAAATGAAAGAGAAGTGGGGGGAGATGAGATGCCTGAAGCCTATAGGAATTCATACAGTGAGGCAAAGTCTTGCTAGTTGAAACTAAAATCTGGAGGGAGGAGTGAAAATGTTAGATTTGTTCAGAGATGTGCAAGGAGAATCTTGGGCTCGTCATCTAAGAATGCCATCCAATTTTGATCACAGATTTCATTTGTGCTCTCAGTTGTGCCCAAGAATGAACTTTGTAGACATTCAACAGCCTCATTCAACAGACTGCCCAGAGGCAACACCAAAAACGTTCACACCATTGTGCTGTAACTGCTTGCAGGATTGATGCTTAAACTATATTATATAACCCTTCTTCTATGACCTTAATTATGAATAGAAAAAACACTACTAAAAATAACCTGGGGCTAACATAATTAAAAGTATTTTGGTGATTTTAAAAGATTTTAAGATTACAACAGTCTTTATTTTCAAAAATTCCCTGATACAGCCATTATGCAATATGCAGTAGAAACACTATATAATTATGACAGCTTGATTTCAGTTGTAGGTGCAAACTACTTTCCTTTTTTTCCCATCAGGATGAAAGTTTTTTAAGCAAAGCAATTACTGTAGCTAAGAAAAATTTCATGAAAACTGTATTAAATACAGAATTAATTATTCTTTTTATGGTATATGCTTCCAATAATACATGTCACTATGGTATTTCCCATCCTTCATATTCAAGGTGAAAGGAATTGGCTCCAATAACTTATGCTTTTTTCCTATTTCTGGTACTTACAATCTCAAAGTTGAAATACCCCCATTAAAACATAATTGTAATATTTTTTCATTTACTAAGTTGGGAATAAAAGCTTTTGCATTATAAACTTCTTTTAATAGTAACTTTTCAGACAAAGGAATTATTTGTATGCCTCTGTTGTCTTCTCACTTGTTCTAGTAATATTGTATGTTTGTTTTGCTGTTTTTTAAAAAGTCCCAACATTCCCACAACAGCTGCTTTCCTCATTACCAGGTAACCAGCACTATCCACATTAAACAGACCTTAAAATACGAGAATACTGACAAGTCTCTCTCCATTAGACTGCACCAGTCTAAAAGCCTTGGCTGCATGTTGCAAGGCCAGATAACACAGCAACCTCGAGAGCCATCACCTCTGAAGACCCAGACTAACACACCCAGAGGCACAAACAATGCTATGCAGATTCCAATAAACACCAAGCAAAATTCATAGTCATGTTTATTGACTTAAAGCTATAAAACCTACATTTAAGTAGCAGTATTAGCAATATTAATCACTGTGGCTAACTACTGCATTTCAATGCAATACAAAATATAAAGGTGTTTTGACCCATCTACAAAGGAAATACCTCTAGAAAGTACTGGAAGATGTTGGCCCAAGTGCTCATTTGCAACTACTCCTGACAGATCACAGCCAGTATTCCATTCTTGTAGCAGCACCATTGAACTCCTTGCAGACAAACCCCTCCTGTATTTATAGGACGGAAACAGATTAACTGCATCTGCTTTGCCTGCAGTGTGTCTTTTATTGATTCCAATTCTGACTTCTAAGAAACCGAGAAGAAAGCAAGGAATAGCCATCAATACTGGGGACTGCACTAAGGGTACACTAAACTTTGTCTGAGAAAGGGATTTGTGGCAATTCAGTCAGTGTCTGATGGAAGTGTTTGATGTAGCAGTAACAAACCATTATGACCCATAATTTATATTTTGTCCACCAGTTTTAAAAGGAATGTTATCTGTCTACATGAGGATCACACACTATGGAAGCAGCATCTGTGTGTAGTTATTGAAAGCTGTAATGGCAGTAAATCTCCAGCAGAGAAAGAGATGTGGTCTTACAGATTTAGACATCCACAATCTGAGGGCTGTCTCAGAACTTCAGAGCTCAAACAGTATTGCCATAATAATATGCCTGAGAAAATAACCAGGGATATAGGGGAAGTGGAAACAAGAGTATGTTTCAAGTTGTAAACAGAGACTACAGTACCATTCCCTCTCTACTATCTGTTTTACTGATACTTTATCCTCCCAGCTATCAAGCCAGGCAGCCCAGATTTATGTTTTGTTTTAGCTCATAATAGCCACCATACAACAGGGCAATGGGCAGAGCATAAAAGCACACCCATTTAATCTTTCTACCACAACATATATTTAATGTCCATCTTATCATACAATTCTGGCAGTCCCTGAGAATCAGATGTCCCTATCTTCCCAGGCTCCATGAGACCGTAGGGCCCGCACAGAACATATTGAATATACAAAATTGCAGAGGAAGATTGTTTTAAGGTCTGTAACTCACAGCAGGAACTGAGCTAAGTTCAGTTCCACTTGGAAGCCATAAAAGCATGGGTTTAAAAAAAGTGCAGCAGTATCTGGTGTTTGATATCTAACAGTATGCAACATGTTTATGACATGTATTAGGCTACAACATCTGAGTTCATAGCCTGGGACAACAAAGCAGAACTCAGCTCTGGCATATGTAGTGGGAAATGGAAAGGCATGTCTTGTACTGTAATGGATATTGCTGCTCCCTCAAGAGCTTGAGTTGCATAGAGCAGGTGGTTCAATGAAAGATACTAGCACTTTGGAAAAAATTAAAATACAATTAAAAGAGCAACTAAATAGCAGCCAGTTCAAGCACAAGTCAATTCAGATTCAGTTTTACTACACAAACAACTCAGTTCAGTTCTGCAGAATTCTTTTTCAGACGTGACAGAGTAAGAAAGTCTGGATAAGATATGTAGCAACCAAAACTGTCTCAGTCACACAGAACTCTGTTTAAAGAGTACCAAAACAATGAAATCTAGATGAGGTATCATTCTCAAACTACTTTCAAAGTAGTCTGATTCCAAACTGACGATCAAGTCCCACTGTCTTAAAACAAGTCAGTAAGTCCCATGGTCAAGTATGTGGTTTTAAAACAGGTTTTCCCTAATTTAAAAAAAAACCATCAAAACCTTTCCCCTCTCTCACACTGAGTAAAAGAACCACAGAAGCAAAAAGAGAAAACACCCAAGTATATGATGGAAAGAGGGAAACACCAACATGCACAACAGCATACCAAGCCTACATATTGGAAAGAAAATGTTTTATACATTAAATGAGATCAGCAGGACTAAGTGTTAAAAAGGGTCATGGCTAATTTCAAAATATGCTTTAAGATTCAGACTGTCTCCAGGACAAACAAGAGTTACTTGCCAAGTAGGAAATCATGTCAATACTGGCTATACTTAATCATCATAGTCTCATGTACTGGAGCAAATGTAGTCATTTCACCAAGTGAACACCACTTCTTACTTCCACACCTCAAAGTATTCTTTCCCCACATACCCGCTGACATTTTTTTGCTAGAGCAAACATTACACAAAGTCAAAGCAGTGGATTCTGCATTTTTAAAAATTTGTTGGTTTTTGCTTTTGTTTTCCTTTTTCCCATTTTTAAATTTAAAGAATTAAAGAAATATAATAAAAGAAAAATTAAAAAGAAAAAATTTGTGTGACCCATGAGAGTTTGAATCAACTCAATCTATGTCAAACTACATCTTGGGTAATCTTCCAGGCTTACAAGATTATGAGTCTGTATCTCATCCTCTAGATGGCAAAAATAAAAAAGCAAACTGGTCTTATATACAAAAAAGCAATAATCCATGCTGGAGTACCCTGGAGATTTCAGTACCACCATCAGTCAATAACTGAAAAGCTGAGGCTCTGTTACTTAGAAAAGTACTTTTAAAATGGTTTGATTTCTTAACTGCTTTCAAGTTTTAGGTTATACAGGGCTGGTAAGCAAGATTTTTAAAGATATATATTGTGGTGGAAAATCTTTTGAAGTTCTGTAAAAAATCTGCTATTCAATACCTATCAGAACCTTTTTCAATCAAAAGTGAAATCTTTCTCTACTCACTTGTGTGAAGTGCAATAAAATAGAAAACTAAGCCATGAAAAATTACCTTGTTTGGCATGAGATTTAGCTAAAACATAAAAAGCTACAACCACACTCCTAAGTATTTGAGCACTGCAGCTGAAGGTCTGCTTGTGCTCTATGCAAAAGTGATAAAAAAATTAGTTAAATTTTAATTCAACTGTTCTTCCAAAACAAGTGTTATGATAGTGTCATATCCTATGATGCAAAACAATGCATCCAGAAGCATGGCATTTTGGTAGAATTGTGAAAACCAAGATCAGTTAAATCTGAAAAATAACCACACTTACCTGTTAATGTAACTTAGAGCAACATAGGTTGGCTGCTGAAGTTCTTGTTTCTCTAATACACGTGGGTCTGTATCTGGAATTAAAAAAAATACATACACAGAATTGAGCTTGCTTTGTTTACACTGAAATTAGGGGACTGAATGCTGCAAAGTAACCTAAGTGGACACAAGAGATACAAAATAGCTCAACCCAGTTTATCCATAGGGTACACTTAGCACAGCTCCATCACTGGCTCCTTCATTCATAAACACAGTATTGCATTACTTTACGCAAGAATTTCAAACATCAACAGTGATGTAATTTCCAACTGTCACACAAGCTTTCACAATTCCCTCATAAAATATTAGTTTTCTTTGCTTTCCATGATTTATACTGTTAAATGGCTGAAGCTTGCTTCTTTTTTAATGTAGCTATTTTAACATCTTAAGACGTTCCAAGAGTGACTAGATCTCTTCTGTTGAGCCTTGAGACTTTTCTTCTGAATCTCTGAGTTTTGTTCTCTCCCTTCTCTACAGCTCGTTTTCCAAAGCTCTGAATCAGAAAAGTCAGAGAAAAATGCTATTGAAGCAGAATGCTTGCCAAGCAGAGCAGTGCCCACCAAAAGACCTGAAGCAAACACATCCAAATTCCCTCGAGTGCTAACTTTCTCACTCAAATGAAAAAATATGTTTTCAATCACCGTTTCCATTGTCCTTTGGACTTAAGTTTTGCTTTTATCTAACAAAGGAGTTTTGGTTTGAATTTCTGAAACCAAAGCCAAGGGAGTACATCCATAGTTTAGACAGTATTCTTATACCAATCCCCAGGGTTATACTGAAGTTTCAAATACAAGTTTGCCCTGCTTAGTTGATAGACACCTTGAGGAGCTGGGCAAGAATAGTCTTGAAAAGTTCCCAGTGGAAAGTGTGCATCCTGTCTGTGCAGATTACTAGTCATTAACAACATGTTTTATGCATTACTTGAAAAGCAATTCTGTGAGTATCTTCTGCATTTTAACTACCAGGAATAAAAACTGCCTTTAACAAATAGCTCCCCACAGAACTGCTGCTATCCATCTTTTATTTCTGAGAACCATCTACTTTGTGTTTGGTGAGGGGGGGACGGCGTGGGGCATCCCAAGCAAATCTCATATTTTGGATTATTCTTGCTTCCTCCTCCTACAGCTTTTAAGCATTGTTAATGTTTAAAAACTCATCATCTTGATAAGCACATTAGTTGGAGTTATCAGTTGCTTTTGGTGGGTTTTGTGGGGTTTAAAACATGATACAATTATTTGGAAATCTGTCTCTGCTGCCGTGCCTTATAGAAGATTTTTAACTGAACTGAATGGGGATGGCGCTTGAGGGTTGGTGCATTTGTCACGACACTGTTGAAGCAGATAATGTCTTTATTCAAGGAGAAGGGAATCCCCTGTCTGCCTTTCAAAGCTCAGACTGATCCTAATCTTTCTCCTTATACTTGCTCCTGCACAGCTCAGGCTGCAGGATTTGCTAACATGCCTTTATCAATATATCCCTGAAGAGATAAATAACTAAGAAAGTTCAGTGAAGAGGTATTGGTGCCAAGTGCCAATCCAATCAGCAAACCCAAGCCTGCTGTTCTTAAGAGGAACAGATCTTGCTGGTGCCTGGGGAAATTCTGCAGTAATTGCCAGCACATCACACTCCTTATAAAGCTCACCAAAGCCAGCAAAGCATCAGTGATCTCCCACGCTGTCTGATCCACTTCTCTGAGCAAGTCAGGTTCACACAACATACAAAGATCTTTTACTTGCATTTGTTTCTATAAAACCCACCATCATTTAGCAGGCCAAGCATACAACTACTGTCATGGTGAGCTCTCTTAGATTTACATCTCAGTGGTGCATGGCTTGCCATGAAAATGTCTCGATGTAGAATGTCTGCAGGGCATTAAACCCAGCCAGGACTATCTGAGAACTGCTGCAACCCAAGTTCAGGCATCTGTGGTTAAATGACTATGTCTTTGCTAATCCAGTTCTTAAATGGGATTAACCTTCACCTATAAACAACAGTTTCTGTGACTGAAGGAGACAAAATTTGGGCTGGTTTACATCAAAGTGCTGCACATTATCTGTGGGAGAGGACAAGGAAAGGCTCTAATGGAGAGTCCACCACCCTTCCCACAGCTTGCCAGCAGCTCCCCATAACACCAGCTGAAGATGAAAATACGAAGACAAAAACCAAATGCCCCGTAACTTTTGTAGGAGTGTGTTATCAAAGCAGAGAGCAATTTGCCTGCTGGCACCAGAAGAAAGCAGACTCCTGTCTCTCAGTAGGTGCTGCCTGACACATGAGGAACACAATGCAGATTCTATCTCTCCCTTCCCCCTCCACGTGTCAGACTTCACATGTTTTTAAAATCAATTATGCTGTATATACCAAATCCACAAAATAGTCCAAGCCATGGTAAAAAAAAAATCTTGTATGAATTTAGCACTTAGAATGCTGGACACATTTTTATTCCTTTTGCAACCAGGTGCTGGGTTGCCAGTCGTGAGAATGCTGCATTCACTTCTGCATTGCAGCAGGAACTACATATAACACTGCTGGGTTTTATTTCTCTTTCTCAGCTATAATGTGAAAAAAGAACACAGAAACTTGTTCTGGGGCCACAACAAGGCTCTCAGAGAAGAGCACGAAAGAAGAGAAACCAGACCAGCTGTGCCACAGGTGGCAGCAGCCATGGGGCCCTGGCACAGTCAGTTCAGGGGCACAAAGACCACACTGGCAGCCCCTCTGCATCCACCTAAAACCTGCACAACTGTGCTTTCCAGGCACAGCTTTCCATGTACATTTGGCCCAGCACTACCAGCTTTTTTCTCACTGTCTAAAAATGTCAGCAGTCCATTCCTTCCTGCTTCCATTCCCTCTTCCTCTGCCCAGCTTCAGAAAGTACCCTTGTTCTCTCCTGCCCTTTCCTAACTCCAATTCATCCTATATATCCTGCCCTCTATCGCTCTCTACTGCTTACACAGTTATGCTCCCCTCTCAAAATGTCACAACATAAGAACAAATTAAAACTTTCATGGACATAAATCGATAACCACTTGTTCACGCTTGTATCACAGGACTGCACATAGATACAATTCATTCCCTGGACTGCCCTCTTCCCTTCTGCCCCTGCCTGATCCCTCCACCTCCTTTATTGTATTTTACTTCCAATTTAGGGAAACTTTCAATTTACACTGCTGATGTTTGTTAGCATTCTTTTGAGCAGAGTGAATATATGTTGTTAACACCTACAAAAAGATCACAATCATCTCAGACTTGATACCAAAAAACCCAGTAATTAGCACTTATTTTCTTTCTTTTTTAAGGAATAGCCCGTACAGCTACAGTGAGATTAAGCAGCAGTATTCCCTGCTGCTGAACCTTCAAGCCTGGACTTCCAGCACTCTGCTTTTCTCATGCCTAAGCACATTAATGCAGACACTAGCAATGTTTTCTGATACCACCCATGCTGCCCAAAGCAAGTCTTTGAACACGTGCTGCCCCAGTGACCAGGATTCAATGCATCAGCCAATGCTCTTCACTCAATCTGACTGGGGAACGAGGAGCAGGGGAGACAAAATCTCACAAAAATGACCCTGTATAATGTTACATGTTCAGTCAATGTTTCTTCAAACTCACATAGACTGGTCAAAATCAGCCAAAAGCAGCCTAAATAGTTTCCAAACAGACACCTATAATGGATTAAACACTCACAGATGACAATTTCCTTCTTGAAAATATTCAATCAGTATAACTTGGGACTGATCTGAGTTCCTTTTATTATAAGAAAAATATCCAGCACACACAAAAAGCCGACTCCAGAACTTGAGGGGACTGCTTGATTAACATTACTTCAACTAGTTCCCCATACTTCTTGAATTAACAAGGGCTATCCAAGACTCACTACTTCATTGGTTTTGCAGTAACACTTTAAATCCAGTAGAACAAATTGCCACCCACTGTACATTTGCTGCCTTCATTATGTGTCTCTTCTTATAAACATTATATGCCACTGATTTTATTCCACGCTGAGAAGAATTACTTTCTGTAATGCTGTGAGTGTTTTTTTAGCTATGTCCTCATGGTGCTACATTTACCATGATGCTACATTTTTTCTCTTTTTTTAAAAATGAAACGTTATTAAAATAATTGTTTTATCTTATATGAACTACTCCAGAATTTTGTGCATCCCAGCACCTCACTCTTTAAAAGACTGAAGTGTGGATGCTAACATCCATAGGAGAGACAGAATCTCTCAGTCATCTGCAGGATGAGACCTCTCCAATTTCACACATCCACAACCTGTTTCATACTGGACAACCAGACAAGTAGTATGAGTGTATAATTAAGGCTGAGAGACCATAAATTTCACTGAGCCATCTTTGAACTGTTCACATAAAGCCAGGCATTTTCTGTGGAGTGTGTTCTAACACAATAAATCACTGACTACTGAAGCATGCTATGATTACTAAATCACCTCAGTACACAGAAAGAACTTACAGCCTGAAAGCACTGAAAAATCCTAACCTGGCAATGTATTTTAAAGACAGAAAATAATAAACAAAGGCTTTCACATCCTGTATGAGTACAGTCTTCAGTTCTATAACTTGGTTCAACATTAATATTTCTGCATAAAAATATACACCACATCTTCATTGCATATAATGCAGCTATAAGTTTTCACCCTGCAAGATACAAAAAAGTTATCAGAAGCAACTTCACTTTCATGAGTCCTGGTTTTAAATCACTGTGAAAGATCACTTTTCACCTTATAAAATACTAACAAATTCCCGTGGCATTATTTTATAACTCCAAGCTTTCTTCTTATGAGGACCAGGAAAGGTCACTACCACTGGCAAAGTGGTAAAGATAGACTCAGAAGAAAAATAATGACCTAAAGGAGGTAAAAATTATACTGCTCTTCAACATCCTGAATTTGAACTGGGCAGTCCTGGTTTTACCCCACCCTGCTACCATTTAAGAAAAAGAGGTTGAGGTCAAGACTGACAGAAGTCCAGGTGCCTAAAGAAGGAGACATGAATCCCTGCTCACTTACAAATGCAGTGAGTGGATTGTCAAACATTTCTGGGAGATGCAATCCCACAACAGATTTCACAGACCAACCACCTGAGAAGCTTCTTTGTGTCTGATAATTATCCTTTTATCCATCTTTGTCATAGCGGGTACTGCTCTAATTGAGTGTGGGGGTGGTTATTAGGGAACAAATTTCAGCCTAACAAACAAGGTCTCTCAGTGAGCTCCAGTGAGCCTCTGGTGAGGAGAAAAGTAGAAGACAATTCACTGATGTCGCAGGTATTACTTTTTGGAGGGAAGGGTTTAGAGCTGTCTATATCTTAATAAGACTTAGGTTTGAAAAATATGTCTTCTGTAAGTCGTATCAATTTTATACCAAATGGTTACAATAAAAGCATAAAGGCAAAACTCCCTTTGCCAACCCAAGGTTTTTATTTCCATTTCAGTTTAATCTCTAGAAGAGTAACAAAATGCCTTTAACATAATGAAAATAACGGTCCTGCAAAAGGATTTAAAAAGGATTTATAAAAGCACGTATTTGCAAGGACCAACGACTTACAAACCTCTCCCAAGTCACTTGGAGATGTTAATGATAATCTCATCTTTTTGTGCAAGATCACACTGGGGTAAATTGCCAACACAGAGGTTCCCCAGACTCAAACCTGACTTTGCCAGAACATCCATGCACACATTCCGCTCGCCCACCAGCAGGTCTGCAGAGTGCCTGTCTTGTATTTCACTTGGCCTTGAAACTGGCTGATAGAAGTCAGCTCAGCTAGTTAATTAAAACCTACACTTCCCTTGAAACTAGCTCGCTTCACTAATGATGCCAAGGCAAATATTTCTATTGGCTTCCTCAAAAGTCTGCAATTGTTCCTATGTGGATGTAACTTAAAAAGCCAGGAATAGATAAATTCAATGTTACTGGAAATTGCTCCCCATCTAAAACCTCCATTACAAGGAAACCATTATTTGTCACAGTATCAATTCCAAATGTAGTGTTATTTGTGTTTTCTTATAAATAAAAAGGAAAAAAATCACAGACAAATTAACACTGTCCCCTAATTACAACTTTAATAGATGAAAAAAATGTCCTCATCTTCAAAAAGGATTTTATACTCTTCATTTCAAAGACAGAACACTGGAGGATAAATATGATTCTGCACGAATTTTAAATCTAGAATTCAAGAACACCTTTACTATTTGTATACAAATTTATATTCTTTCCCAGATCAAGGTGTTAAATGCCACAGAGATGGACTTACCAAAATGTGTGAAACAGATCAGATACCAAACTTTCACATTTCCACAATAATCTCTTATAGATGACTTAGCTCTCCAAAAAGATGACTAGGAAAGCTACATTCAGGCAAGCACAAACAAGAAAACACTAAATTATGCCAACTTTCACAGTTTTGGTGAACACTAGAGGCTCCAGAATATGTTTCAGGACAAAATTCTGCCTGTTCGGTCCATCCCAGAGTTGCAAAAATGTCTCAGCTGCAAACAGTTTATTTTCCCCCATCAATTTGTACTTATGTGCATAAAGTCATGAAAAAAAAGAAAGCCTTAAAGACACAGGTTACATAGGTATTACAAGAAGGTAATGAAATTGCAGGATTTTTGGTCTGTTGGGCTGGCACTCTGCTGCTGCTCCAAGCAGGCCTGTGGACTTCCCACACAGCAACTGAGCTATTGAAATTGCTGCATTACAGCACGAGGATAATGCAGTCTAAAGACAGGGTAAAGAATCAGAAGTCACAGCCCAAAAGCTGAACTACTGTGGACTTCTCCTAAAGCCTTCAAGCACAAAAAGGTTATCATTAATCTTAATAACTGCAAATTACATATTACGCATGTAGACATGCGTAGCATGAGGTTAGCAAAAGGAAATGTCAAACAGAAGGTTTATTTAAATGGAGGCTGCCTCGGTAAAAAAACCCCAACAAGTATAAATTGGGAATGCACACACAGGCAGCTGGAAGGCAAAGCAGCAGCTGCTGACTTAACACCCTGGATTAGCACACACTGGCCCCTTCATGTTGGTGCACCTCCCAAGGAAGTGAGGCAGTCCTCGTGGAGTTCCCAAGGAAAATGGTAATTTGTAAAAACTGCCTCTTCATTGGAAAGACACCATGATCCCAGGGACAGCACTCCCAGCATTTCAGCTTCACTGAGTCTTAATGGATGCAGAACCTCTACGATGCAATCAGAGCACATCACTGCAAGAGGGAGCATAAAAAAGGGTCAGGGAAGTTGAAACGCAGAAAATCATTGAAAACTAAAGCACAAAAACCTCTGAGAACACCACAACCAGCAACATCCATTCACTAACTCAGACTAACACTAATTAAATTCCATTTTGCAACACAACCCCTTCAAGACACGAGAGCACAAGGTTTTGTCATATGAGAAAATGGTATCTTGGTGGGTGATAAAATATTACATGATATTTCAGGTGACCTACACAGAAACAAGTCTGTGCTTTGATCTCACAGCAGAATAGAACTTTTTATATAACAGTACTTTGGAACAATCCTGTTTTATCCTTGCAAGCTGCCACTATGTAATTCAGACTGTGAACTTTTAAAAATCATGGCCACTCCCTTATCTTGTCGAAACAAATAGGGTTTTGATTACTGCTTCACATGTATTAACTTAATGCACAGTTAATAGAAGTATTTTAGCAACACAACTGAGATGATCACTCGACATTTTCCATTTTAATTAAAAACTCAATAGCCAAGTAAACAAACAGATGGACTTGCAAACCTGAAAAATATCTTTCATTTAAAAAAATTGTGATATAACCATATGCATGAAAAGGTAATTTCAAATATGGACAACAGAAAAGAGAAATAATGCGCGGAATCCAGTCAAGGATCCTGAATCTTTTAAAAATGTTCTAATTTCTGCAATTAAGTTAATTATTGCACAATAGTAAGTGACCACAGTGCTCCTCAGTTGCTGAAAGCAACCTTTGGATCTGTCATGCTGTCTTCAAAAAGGCAATTAAAGTGAAAAATGAGAGTGTGCATAACTTTCCAGTACCATATATTATGTACAAATAACACACAAATAAGAACTGAAGTTCTCAAACCAACACTTGATCAACTTAGTCATGCTTTTCTCTCTATATTTGAACATGTATTACTTTGCTGCTCTTGAAATCCTTATTACAGATAATCTACTACCTTAAGAAGAGTTTTCCCTTACCAGAAATTAGGAGAAGTTTCCAATTCTCTGTTCCCAAAATAATTTGGATTAACTGAGGCTGAGTAGTACTAAACATTCCAGCTGTGGGCTTTCCTGGTCCCTTTTGGAGTGGTGCAGACTGGAGACACAGTCCAGCCCACGAGGGCCCTCTGACCTCTGCACACCTGAACAGGCTGGCACCCACAGTCTGCACTGCCTCTGGCAGAAGGAATGGCACCCAATCAAGCCATATTTAAGTCATCTCCTGCTATGAAAACCCAAACAAATCTCTAGCAGCAACTACAAGACAGAGAGCTGTGTAGGAAGGTATACCTCTTTCATAACTTTAACTCTTTCAGAAAATATTGTTGTGCACCGTGATTGAAGATGCCCTCAATCTCAGTAGCTCATGCCTCAGCATAAAAAGAGTAATGCTGAAAATCAGCTACTTAATTTCTGTTCAAACAGAACATAATTGCTGGTAACTGGCTGAAAAGCAACAAATGCCAAGAAGACGTCTTTGTGATTTTTCAGATGTAATGAACTGCAAGCACACTTCATGTGCCATGATGCTTTTCCACTTACTATGCTAATTAGTTTTTATTTGAAACACACAATTATTGCTGCAACCAAACGCAATCATTAATGCATTTTATTTGATAGGCAAAATATTAATGAATCAAATCAACAGGAAATAAGGAGAGTTGGAAAGGACCCTAAGAAAAGGAAAAAACCTCCAAGACTGCTGGTATTTACATTTTACTTTTTAAATATTCAATTTTAAGCATTTGAAATGTTAACATCTTGCTTGCAATTTCTAAGTGCAAATACACTTAATGAAGCTTGACATAGAGAAAAATTAGAATGCCATTTTCACAGAACTTAACAACATTTAATTCAAGTCAAATAACCTCACAATATGCCACTGGAGAGTAAACAAAAGGTCCATTTGCACTTCACAGTCAAGCACACAGGACATAACATATATCATTAGTAATCTCTAAAATTATCCCATTACAGTAATTAAATGGGGGTTTTTATTCCTCACCACACTATGATGTCTCTTTTGGCTGAGAGATTTAAAAACTCGTGAACTGCAGAACGGCATTCACCCAGATCAGGGAAGGTCCCCCAAATCAGTTAAAAGAGAGCTTAATTCACGACCTAAGGATACTATTCTACACTGAAACAATGACCAAACTACTTTCACGACCTGCAGCACTGCCCCAGAAGCCCACACCACCAAAATGGTCTCTTGGATCACTAAGTTGTTGGCCCCGGTCACGCTCGGTGGCTACCGAGGATGAGCCCCCCAGCCAGGACCCAGCAGGAGCACAGGGAAAGGAGGAGTCTGATCAGCCTCCCCAGATGAGTCCTGATGCCAGCAAACCCCCTCTGCCTGCATGGCTGTGACTGCCTGGAGGTGACCTGGTGCTGGGCTGCCTGTGGAGGGGAAAGAGTTTGTCATTCCCTACACTGCCAGACTGGAGAGAGTGGAGGAAAAGGAGAGGACCAAGCCCTGCCTGCAGAATTCCTAGGTATTCAGTCAAATCGCTCCATTTCCAGCATTCACACATTTCTCCCCTCTCCAAGGTCATACACATCATTACTCAGTACATCTGGGAGTGACAAATAAAAAAGAAGAATGAGAAGCATTCATCCTGCTCCTAGCATTTTGCCAAAATTATACGGAAATAAATTTTTAGAGTTGATAATTGATTGATTGAGGGTTGGATTCTGTGGGTTTCTATGAGAACCCAGGCCTCGTTTGAGCAAATCCACTGGGAAGCCTTTTTTGGGCAAAACTGGGTAACTAGTAGTAGAATAATAATCTTTACATAAACCACAAGGCACTGTTTTTTCAATGTGAGGTGAGTACATGCTTAAAACCATATTTTAGAATAAACAGTTTAGCATAAAGGAAGCAGTTATTTTAAAACAGCTAATTTTCCTACTAAGAAAATTTCAAATTTATAGGTTTGTGTTTGGCCTTCATATTAATATTACTCAAATACTTAAACCCTTGTTCTCATCTAGTTTTAATAATGAAAACCTGGGAAAACACTCAAAAATAAATAAACCTAGTATTACTTTATATAAAACTTCAAATATATATATCTTGACAGTTCTGGTGCTTGAGAGTTTTATTTCCCAAAGTAGTAATGATCTCCAGGAGTTAAAATAATATGATTATATCCCAACTCCATGACCAGCTAAACCACAACTGAACTGCAGAGGCACATATTTCATTTGCAATGTCAGAGGATCTCCATTTCAGACTATCAACACAGTACTAAATTTCCAAGTGTCACTGGAAACAGGCCACCTCCAATTTTGGTTGGAAACACTAATATGAACACCTATAAGCAGCACAGCCAGTATTTTACCAGTTCAACCTCTTCATCTTTACCAGGAATGAGAAAGGACAGCTTTTTACTCTCAGTTTTATACTATGTCTTTGCTCCTCTGCAAACAGTGGTTGAGGGATTTTTTTGGTTTATTTTAAGGGAGGATTTTATGAGAAGAAAACAAAACATATTTTTCCTGGGAGTCACTAAAATTACTACAAGCAGCTTATCTTCTGTGCTACCACCTTGCAGCCTTGTAAGAGACACGATTCCTAATCTTCATTTCCCGTTGATAGGAAGAAGGAGTGTACAAAACTCAGCTATTTCTTTGTAAGGAAGAAGAAAAGAGCATAATTACCTAGTGTTACTCAAAAGAAGCTCCAGAAGAGAGCAACCATGCAAGGTGGAGCATGGACAGGAACCAGATGCATTAGAACACCAGGCTAACCTTTCTCCCCTGAAATGTCTTCTTCCCAAATTCGTTGGTACATACCATGCCTTACACAATTTTATTATTTTATTTCACTGGGAATAATTTCACCACCACCATGTCTCATCCAAGGCCCTGAACAACTTCAGATTTGTCATCAGAGCTACACATGACAAGCCTATTATGCAGGGAACAAGAAACGTACAAAAACACATTCCCCAAACGGAGTGAAGGTGTGGTGGTCTCCCCCCCTTTACAAGGAAGATATCATCATTGAAAATGATGCACAAATGTGAACCCAATACCCTGAGATCAAAAATCTATTTTTCTGTAAACAAACTGTCAATAAACTTAAATAAAATAGTTATCCCCAGACAGTACCTTTTGGAAGTCTAAGACTCAATTACTGCAATAACAGGATCTGGGAAAAGTTTTAATCATCAGCCTTGAGCAACAAGAGTATTTTGTTTGCCCTTAAGTATTAAAACTGAAAACTTGGAAGTTTTTTTGCCAATAAAACTTGCACAGCATTCCCCATGACAGAAAGTATTTCTCTGCATTTTTGTACCTTTGATAGCTGCTTTTGAAAGAGAACTTCAAATTATCTTGAGAACTAAGAAGGTGAAATAGACTATTTCATACACTGAAGTTAGTGAGTTGGTTCCAGTACCCCCAGCCACTGGGAAGCCAAGTGTAGCAAGGGGTTTGGTGGCCTCCACTGAATGACATCTGGCCATCTCAGTCCAGATCTTAGAAAGGACAGGATTTTGCAGAGCAGGGAATGGGTGACGCCCCTCAACTCCACTGGAACTGGATCCTGCTATGTGCTGTCTCACTTCAATGGTCTGAACCCATGCAGCCCAAAAATAAAGATGAGGTTTTGCTTTCATGCAATGACTCATAAACTGAGGCTTGCAAAAGGAGAATAAAACCAAAAGGTGAATGGTCAGTTTAAAATAGAAAATAAATTTATATAAGCTTAAAAATATGACATTAAGCAGAGATTTAAGGAAATAGATAAGCTTAATAATCAAATATTTTCTAAGACTATGGTATGATCTTATACATTCTAGTTTTACTTTGTTATCCCAATCGAAACCATGCAGCAGCCAACAAAACAAACAAGAAAAACCACCCCACAATCCCCCCCATAACAAGCAAACCAAAACCAACCAACCCAACCAATCCCCCCCACGCCCTTTCCCCTAAAAAACCCCCACCTAAACCAAACCAAAAAAAAATTGCCTGGTGTGAACACATAGGATATACAGAAAGTTACCAATTCTTTAAAAATACTCATACTATCTTTGCCCTTACATAGAATTTGAATATAGAATTATTAATCAAATAGTGATGCCAATTAATACAAAATTAGCTGACCACAAAAAAAAAAGTCTTTACAATTATGACAACAGACTATTCACTATAAAAGCTCACAAAAAATTACACGCCATTCTTTGGCTTTCAGTTTTGCCTGACATTCATGTAGGTGTCTGTACTTCCTTAGTGATTGCTTTAATAGAAAGCAACAGAAGGGCCCTGCACTTTTTGCAGGTGCAAGTGGTACTCCAGGTTCACACAAGTCAAGCTCAGGTAGGCTTCTCACCAGATAAAGCTCATTTTCTGCTCAGGAACGTCTTAGGGGATCAAGCAATCTAATAAATGTACTGCTATGTCAGAAATCAGTTTTAATTAAGTAAAGGTAAGAAAAAAAGATATGAAAGAGAAAATATCCTACAAGCAGTAAAATTTCTCTTTGCATTCAATTATATACAAAAGAAAAATCCATTCACTCATTTTTGCATGTGAGTTTAAAATGTTGTTTATTTCTGATGTAATAGTGTAGACAAGCAATGCCTCGCTCCTAGCTCAGGTTAACTTTGAAAGGTACTAAAGCCCTGGTCAAAATAGTGTTAAGTTTATTGAATTTAGTAATTTGAAAAATAGATTATTCAGAATTTCCAAAAGACTAGCTATTTTGCTATTCTTATGTGTTATAAGTAATTAAAATCAGGAAGAACTTAGAAACAGGTAGGGAGGAAAGGACATTCAGGCAAGGCCTTCTCAGATCATGATACTAAAATATCTACCATATATATGCACACCTTTCAGATTAACTCAAATGAGGATTCCTCTAAATACTCCAGCTGGTAATTTTACAGTTAGTAGCTGACAAAGAAAATTACTTCCGAAAGTGATGGTATAGTACCTTCTAAATTCTATTACTGTTACTACTAAACAGCAATTAATTAAAAATTAGGAGTTGATAGCATTATTAATTATTACAGCAATAAATCTTAACATGATTTTTATTCTCTACTCTTCCTCCTCTGATTAACACCCAAGTATAAAACAAAAAGTACTAAATACCTTTACCAAAATTATTTAAGGGATATGATAAGAGGAAGACAATAATAAAGCTTCTGATGCTAAATTCAGGGTCAATTTAAATTCTGATTTATTTGTCCCAGTATTTATTCAGCTATGCTGTTACTTACTCTGTTGGAGCTATTTATAAACATGATTTTGTAAAATTCTCTAAAGAATATTAAACAATTTGGCTTCAAAAGACTATCAGTCGATAGAAAAGTACACTTTCAATTTTAAAATCCCCCATATTTCAATAATGACCTTACAAATTAAATTGCACATAACATCAGAAAAACATCACTTTTCCAAGTATGTTCTACCTGCAACAGCAGGTGCTTCCTATTATTAGTCTGTTTCTCTCTTCTCAAAAAATAGTTTTAGAAGTTTTATAAAATACTTTAAATCATTTCTATCAAAGGCTTATTTTAAAATGTATGGTCTGTTAAAGGGTATTTGTTCAGAGGAAAAGCTTCTTTGGTTTGCTGTTTCTAAACAAACTAATAGAAGAACCCAAGTGGCAACTACATACTTCTCCAGGTTCAACAGACACCTGCAGACTAGCATCAGGACAATATAACTGCAGTTCTGCCAGGATTAATTCACAGTATTTAACTCAAATTGCTTTGAACTCTTTTTATATTCAGGACTAACATGGTGTGCATGTATGGTGGTTGGATTACAAGATATATTAAGACCACCAGCAATAATGGCCCCCGTCCTCCAAAGCACTTTCCCTTTCCTTCCAATAAGCCTTTTCTATTCCCTCCTCCTGTCTCTAAATCCATCTAGTGAGGCTATGTGAATTATCTCCCTCTCCATTCAGTTTGGATTTTAGCAGGTTCGAATATTCATTCCTTAATGCAGTGTCAGCGTGCTCACCCCTTGCTCTGCATGGCTGTTGATTTGCAGAGAGAAGCAGAGAAATGCCTTGCAACTCCTCTGTAATTTATTCCAGCCCTAAAGTTTTCCACTGCAGTCAGTAGACTACCTAATAGCCTAGTCAAAATGAAGACAAACATCTTCTATGACAGAAAACCGTGGGGAAGGTGGCATGAATTAAAGAGCTTGAAAATAAACACCTTAAACAAACCACCGCAGCAGGAGACCGAGATTGTCTGGCAATGAGCTGCAGACGAGATGCTTAGAAAAGCCCCATAACAAAGAAAAAGCTGCACATTGTTCGAGGGTTCCCATGTCAGCACCACCCCTGACGCCAGAAACATTAATAACTTCTCTTTTGTCTTTATTCTTTCTGGGGAGGAGAAGGGAGTTGAAATCAAAACAAACAAATAGAAGCATATAAAGATGATTTCTTTTCTTGCTAGTTGAAATTTGCCCGTGCCAAGTACTAATGTACGATCCTGGGGTTGAAGGTTCCTTGTTTTTATTTTGAAAGGGGCAACGGAGTCCCACAATTTGGTTGAATCATAAAAAGCTTAAGATACTCCTTACGAGAGGCTGTCCATTGCATAAGCTCAGCAGTCAAGCTTATCAGTTTGATGAGGTAATTGCTTACATGTTTTCCTAACTAGATTTCTCTTTCTTCCTTACACACTTGGAAAAAACTTCAATAAACTGATCATCAGTGAAATGCACCAGACTGACAACTGTCAAAAATGCTCTGTGCATTGCCTTGAAAAGCAGAAATTTACTAAGAGCAGTCAGAATCTAAGTTTTTCAGATGCAGTATCACTGGGGTAAAGACCAACTTCCCAATGTGAAAGCACGGGCGTATCATTCCCGCAGAGGATGAGACCCAAGTACTCTGACAACCCTTTGCCATCTGACTTCCATGGAAAGAATTCCAGTGGACTGTGGAAGGAAGGCACAGGAAAGTACAACATGCTCTAACATCCCTCAAACAGTGTAAATCATCAGGGGACTGGGACAGGGACGGATGACAGGAGGCAGACTGCGCTACAGTCATGTTGCAGCCTGAGGAGCCTGAGGTAGTGTCTGCTGGGAATACAATAGGTCATTCTCCATGTCCATGCAATAAATGGCCCTCTCTCTGCAGCTACCAGTTAAGATTATAAATCAGTATGTTTTGCAATATTAAAAGCCACTTCAGCTGCAAAGGAACCAAGACCATAAATTCTCTCCAATGCACTTTTGAACAGCTTCACACAGCAGCGAGGTTTTCCTGGGAACACTAGACAGCAGCTGTAAAATAGCTGCTTCAAATTTAGGTTCTATTAGAGGAGATGGAAAAGATCTGTATGAACTATTTAATTAACAGATCAAGCCACCAAGACCCACAAGGAAAAATTCAGCTCTTAACAAAAGGTTTTAACTGCTGCTTGAACCCCTATGTGATGTTTTTGAATTAAGTCAAAAATCTGAGTTGAAGGACACCTCCAGACCTCACCTCCCCATTGCTATTAATGCATGTCAAGTTAACAGTAGGGGTAGAGTTTGAGGTGTTTCTCAGAAGGATAAGCCTGTTAACTAGAGGTCTGAGGAACACACCAGCTCTTCCTCAAATAGGCATGAAAAAGATCTTTGCTAATCCATTTCTTTTCTCATACAAAATCAATTACTCTTAATCTCCAGTTGATCATTTAATTTACCATAAAGGAAATTAGACTATTTTTTCTATAACTCAACAGCAGTTAGAGTTGCCCATGCAAAATACCTCTCTGCTGTTCATCAGACCCAGTTATTTAAGAGCAGGTTTGGAGTGGAATGGGAAAGGAACATTGTAGTATCTGCCATGATCAGTAAAGGAACGTAGTATTGATCATCTAGCAGATGATCAATAGCTGCAATTACTGCTCACTGGTTTCACTGAGACTTGCTTGGGCTCTGCATGTGAGAGGAATGCCATCAGCAAAAACCCACTGTTCTTTAAATGTTCAGTTATGTTCAACATGAACAAAGAAGGGAGCCTACCAGCTGGCACATTGTCTGGAATGGTGGACATGAAGAGAGTAACAAGCTATGTTGTGTTTCTGCAAGACAGGAGCATTGAGAAGTCAAGCAGAGATAGGAGTTGGACTGGATGATCCTGATGGGTTCCTTCCAACCCAGCAGATTCCATGATTCTGTCCTTTTCTGCTTCTCACAATAAGTCTGGACATGGTTCTAGGTCTCCGGCATAAGCAACATGTCTTAGGTCTTGTTTTCTGTCCCAGTATAAAAGAACCAGCTTCTTTCCTTCAGGTTTAAAGCCCAATATGAAAAAGAACTGCCACAAAGCACCCTTTAAAAACATTGCATAGAAAGCACTTTTAGCCCACTATCAATAATGACAAAGCTTATCTTAAAGAAAATTGGAGTACCAAAGTTACTTTTGGTCCCAGTTTTAAATACGAGAGTGAATATTCTGTGCTGCCTAGGATCAAAGGCCTCAAGGTCAATTTCCAGCTCAGTTACAGACTGCATAACAATCCTGACACTCCTTTCCTTTGCTCAGTTCCCATTTTGCACTTCAAACCTTATTCTGCCTGCTGTGCATAAAAAAATCCTGAGGCTACATTGTATTGGACAGTGCAATTAAGTATCTACAGACAATGAGATATGAGCGTAACTGTACTTCAAAATCTTCCCATAAACACACTTTCTTATTCACAGTTCCAACAGAAACCAAGTGCCTTTCCCTTCATTATTATCATTAGTGGAAGGCTGCAGTGAGGCCTCCCTGGAGCATCCCCTTGTCCAGGCTGAGAGAATGGCTGTGCCATTCAGCTTCATGCCATCTGCAAACTTGCTGAGGGTGTGCTTGATCACCCTCTCTGCCACTGACATACTAAAGAGCACCAGTTCCAGGACAGAGCCCTGAGGGACACCATCCATCAGCAGCCACAGCCTGGACACACAGCTATTGGCCACAGCTCTCTGCCTGCATCAGGGTACCAAATAAACAAAGAGCTCAGGCTGTCAGGTATACAACACTGAGGAGAAAACACAAGAGAATGTGCATAACCCCCTAGTCACTGCATGCATCCAGATATTCAATCATCTGCAAGTGCTTGGAGCACTAAAACTGATCGGCGTGGGTGGGGAGGGTGACACCCAAAACCACCACTACCACCCTGAAAATAAAAGAGAGGCACTCGGTTTGAGATCACTGTCATATTCCTGGCAAAATATCTCCTGAAGCACTGCAGAGAATTTTACAGGCCTGGAGGAGACACTGAAGAAATACAAACATATCAATGAATACCAGCAGTCAGAGATAAACAGTTTCAAATGCTTTGTACAACTAGAATCACTTTGCAGCCAGATTCATTGCCAAGATGAAGACTTGGAAGGCTTCTGTCAGGCTATTTCCAATTACAGTGTTTTATGAAAACACAGGGCATACAGTATGCCTTGATGAGAAAAGCCAGTGTATATATAGGCTCATCATCCTCAAGCAGAAAGCACTGAGGTAAGTACTAGTTGTTATGGATACGTCTGCATAAGTAATGGGTGTTATTGCATCTAACCTTCTAGTTTCATTTATTTTATATTGGAGGGTGTGGGTGTGTGGAGAGAGATTTATGGCTTATGTTATAAACTTTCATCCGCCACAAAATCCTGGAGTGTTCTTACACTGACTGAAAAAATACCTTCAAGCAATGAGTTTAATGTAAATTCAGAGGAATCAAATATCTTTAGACTACTTTAAAAAATGCAGTGCTGGTTGTTCTGGTTGTTCTTTTAATCAGTTTGTGTATTGCTCAGAAATTCTTTCATAAGCAATGTTTCTCACTGAGTATGCACAATTAAATGTGAACAGATACCATGACACTACAGGTACACAACTCATTTGTGTGTTCCTTGTGTCAACTGACCTCTCAGTCTAGGAGCTGTTTTTCTGATGACTGATGCCATATTGTGGGACAAACCCCCCACTCATCCATCTTTGATGACCTCACAGTTACTACATGAGGCACACACAGGCTTAAAATACCATCATATTCTATACGTTTTTCTTTGTATCCATACAAGACAGGAGGAAGGATTCTAAGGGCCAGAAAAATCAACTATCAGACAAAATTCTAACTGTTTTTGTACTGAGACCTAGTAATACAAAATGAACATCTGAAACCAGGTGTGTGAGTTTAGAGTTTTTTGTGTTGAGTTTTTTAAAAATTTTAATTTCAGGTAGAAAACAAAGTGTTAGTAATTAGAGATAGTCTGTGTTCTAAGCCCTTCTGTTGGTTAAACCTGACAGCTCCAGAAAAAGTTCATGTGTTTTGTATTTTTAAAAGAAAAATTCAGCTTGCTTTGTCCTTATTAAGTAATAATAATAAAAATAAATAATTGCATACTACAAATAAGTACTGTATGCACATAACAAATAAGTGCATACAAATACATGTATACACACACACACACATATATATAATTACACGGCCCAGTTAGATAGATCTGGAAATGAGTTAAATGAAAAATTAGTACTAAATTTTTAAGCCAACTTCAGAAGTTGGATCTATTGAGATTGTATAGAGTTTGGAAGCTCTGGGCCTACAGATCTCATGACTTAAAAAGCAGTAAACTAAATTCAAACCTTGGCCTGTTTCCCTGGACCTGTGTTCTTTAAACCCAATCTTGAAAAGCTTTGCCTACTCTCCTTCTCTCCTCACCTGTCAGAAACCCCTAAAGGCAGTTTATGTTCACTCTCATTTTTTTGTCAGAGAAACAAGAGAGAAAGCTTTCAGGTCTCCCTTCCCAGAGACTTCAGCAGCCTATCAAAGGAGTTGCAAGGAAATAATCTTTCAAACTCTTCAACAAACAGCCTCTGGCAAACTTAAAGAATTCTTAGAAACTTTTGCTTCTTTACAGTCTCATTACAAACATCTACTATGCTAAAATGAACAATTTCAGAGATTGTAACCTTGCCAAATTCGAACACTTTTCATTAAAAAGAACCCATTTTCCCCTTTCTTAAGCTTGAACACTTGCTCCCAAGACAGAGATATGGATCATCTGATTGAAATGGGTAGAATATCTTTAACACTAGGGAAACAGTTTTTCCTACTTTTCTTTAAAAACCACATGGAACTTTTTATTTAAACTCACAAACAAAGAATGTGTCCAAAAGCTGACATGGAGCACCAGAAATGCCCCCCACAAATGGTTTAGATGTGGAAAAGATATGATTAAAAATGTTTTTGAAATAGAAAATGGAAGTTCATTGAGAGGTCTTACCACAATTTCTTCACAGATCTTGGTAGCTTGCTGTTTTAAATTATCTGCTGAACAGGTATAGAAAGAAGGAACTATCATAAACAAAAAGCCTTACTGACAAAACAAGAGAATCTTGACAACATAAACAGAAGGAGATACTATCTAGCACAACCTTTCTTTCTTCTGCTCTTCTTAGCATTATTTTAACCCCTTTACTTTGAAACAGGAGTAGAGAGGTACAACCTGCCAGGTAACTTTGCATCTTATCTATTTAATCAATGCCAACCTCTGAAAGGGAAAACAAAATCTTCCCAGTTCAGAATTTCCCAGCTTAGTGGGTGCCACCTAGCACCATCAGCATTTTATTTCCTGTTCAATTTTTCCAGATTTTCTTCAACTTCTTGATTGCTCCTTGAGCTTGTTTTTTGTGAGATCCACAAAAAAATATCAGCTACCTCCATACACATCATTGGACACATTATTTGAAGCACTGAGTTGACAAATAGCATCAGTACAGATCAAAAGGACAGCCAGTTCTTAGAGGCACATATTTTCTGATCTCATCTCATGATGACTTTGTCATCACAATCAGCTGCACTATTACTTGTGCAATATCAGGATCAGCTGAACTCCTTTTAATATAAGTCCTGCTGTTTTTAAAGCTTTAATGATGTTACCAAGTAATTTGCCACAGAACAGAATTTACCACAATCCACCTATATATGGAAAGGATGACTGGAATAAAATAACAAAAGAAAACACAGGGAAGAAATTAAAATCAACATAATATGGAAGTTATTTGAATGGGATTTTTAGCTGCATAAAGAGATTTATATCTGTAATTCCAGAATTATGGAATTATTCAGAAAAGAACTCAGCTTCAACATCACTTGAGTCAGCCAGTCAAATCTGTAGAAAAGAAATATTTTTGTTTTTCAAAAACCATTGCTTCAGTTAATAAAGAAGGCTTTTAACAGCTAGTTTAGTTGTATCTTTTAACAACTTATTTGTTTTTATATTTTGACCTCACACACACAAAACCTATAAAATCATGTTTAAAATGCATACAGCTCCTAAAACTAACTCAAGAGCATGAAGAAATTTTAAGTTAGAGATGCCAGCATACTGAAACAAATAAAACTCCTGGAAACACCAGCCTCAAAAGACATGCATTTTCCAGGTGCAGTAAATTCTTCAGCTCTTCTCATGGTGAATAACATGGAGGTTTCCCACATTCTCAGGAATATCAAGCCACAACATAAAGAACCTTTTACTTAATTGGAAAAGCAGGAGCATTTCTTCCCCCTTCCCCCAGCCACATTTCACAACTGCATCTGGGAGAAATCCCAGTTTCAGGAATTGGTACATTCAGCATGACTGCTGCACTCTCACTATGCCTCAGCTTCATGGACCCCGTGAGCTACTGGCATTTAGCTCCAAGTTCAACCAGAAAATACTGCTGTACGTGAGAAGTGCTATAACTCTTATTTATTTCACCCATTCTGGCATGTTCTCTGTCAGTCTCATTCTCCCAGCTCCAACCTGCTCGTAACAGCTATGCAGTGATTTAACTTCAGAGGAAATCTGAAGATCACAAAAAAAATTATCTCCAATAACAAAATTCAAGTCAGTATTTGACCTGCCAAACAAACGGGTTCTTTCACCAAAAGACAAACTAGACACTTGAACTCTCAAGCACTGCCAGGAGAGAGAGCAGCTTGCCTGTTCAGATGAGCAGCCAGGCTTTTGAGACCTTAGAGACAAACCAGACAAAATGCTGCACAGGAACAAAACGTACAGTAACAGTATACAAAAGCTGGAGTCTAGGATAAGAACACAAACAGGAGGGAAATAATTTTGCAAAGCCAAGTTTAACCCATAAAATTACATTTGAAGCCTAAGATTTTATCCTGCCTTCTTTGTCACTTCTGGGAATCTCAGAGTACACCATACCGACTCAAGACTACATAACAAATTATGGAAAAAACTGTTTACACTTTGATACTTTCCCCATCATCTGTTTGGAATGGATTTATTATGCAGATTTCATTTCTAGCATGCTATAGATAGGAGTAAATTTCTGCTTGTTAAACTGTCTCCATCTTTGCTGCTGTTTCCTGCCTAGAAAGTGAGAGTAAGCAATATTGCCAAAACCAAAATTAACTCAGAAAGTAAGAGATAGAAGAAAGGCACAGGTATTTACACAAAAGCATTTCCAGGTAATTTAGACAGTTATTAAGATTGATTTGTTTTATATGCTGTGGCCTCTGGCATAAGCTTAGAAGAACAAATGGCTTGAGCTTGCAACCTTTCTTCACACAGCATAATCTTATTGCCTTTGAGGAGTAACCTACATAATAAGAGGGCAAACAATGGAGAAACTGAGATCAAACAATTCAGATTAACAGATACCAAAGTGAAAACAATGTTAGAAGAACTAAGTCTATCTAGTTAAGAACTAGGTGCAGAAAGGACTCACAGCATTTATATTTAAAATTGGTGTAATAAATTGCACTCATCTTTCGGGCTGTTGGGCCGTGATGATGGCACTGGCAGCAGAACACAGAAGATGAAGTTACAGAACACTTCTATCAAATGCCTCTCAGAAATAATCACAGACATAGGCTACCCTGGGAAATTAAGCATTGCCTTTCACTACCTGGAGGCCCGCAGCACTGCAGCACACTGCCAACAGTGTAGTAAAAGTTCAAGTCTTGGAATAGCTGCCACAGTGGAAAATAGGTGGACTGAAATGGGCCACAGTCATAGAAACAGAGCAGAGATTTTACTTTTCAAAATACTACTGCTGTCATGCAAAATGACTCTGGGGTCAGAACTCTCCAGCAAAGCAGTCAAAAATGAAAGCAATTAATTTGTCATTACTCAGTTTATCAGCCAGAATAAAATGAAGTGTGCAAGAACTGTACCTTATGAAGCCTCAGATAAATGGTAATTTGCTCTGTGAAAAGTTCATGAGGCAAAAACAAGACCTTTGATACACAATAAAGCGTGGCTAAGAGAGGACAAGGGTGGCGGTGCCTCTGAGAACAAGCTTCCTTCTGTGTCACAATTCAAAGTTTCAGCTAAGATGAAAGTTAAATTTTTAATGTCTGCTTATGTTTGTGCTATGTGAAAGGTGATGCAGATGAAAACTTGCAAGAAAATGGCAGCATGACATTATTAAAGAACAGGAAACTAGCAGCCAAAAAATAACATCAAGAAAATGATAATGAGAGAGAACAGTGGGCTAATGCAAGCCCTGGGATATCTGAGTACACCCATATGTCTTGTGAGCTCATCAGCTATCATGACCTTGATTTTTGCAAAAGATGTTTTGTCTCACTTTCATACTTTCCAGTAATTTTCCACTTCCTATGTATTCAGCAGAACTACTTCTTTGGAAGAGAATCCATATATCCAAATCCCTGCACGTGGTTCAGGATAGAATGCCACAGCTGCCTAAACTCCTGGTATGGCCTTACACCTTTCATTACAGCATTATGACATCTTTCAGCAAAGAATTTTTGAGTTTAAATGGTTTGTCTCGAGGCTCTCAGTAGGGAACTGCAGGGTTTTATGAATCATTGCAAAGATGGAAATACCTGCTGTCAACAAACAATCAGATCGCAACTGTTTCACATAAAACCAGAGGACAGATGTATCCGGAATGGTCCCACTCTGCACTGCTTTACCCGTGGCTCAGAAAGCAAACAGCTGTGGAAGTCACAAGACCACACACCCTTGCATGAATAAAGTGTTTTCACTATATGTTCTTTTCATAAATTTCACTTCAATTTTCACTGTTAGGGCCATTGATTTGACTTCCACTAGAAATCTTGCTATGTCCTGCTCCACATCCACATGACATAGGTTTAACTTCCACATAGCCAAAATATGCCAAATAAACAGAAGCTCACTCCAGCTTGTTTCTTTTCATGATGATGATCACTGCAAATGGCACCAATCTCTGTTTGCACGGGACATTGGCTGAGAGACTGGAGAGCACCAAAGCAGAGGAACTCTGGAAACACCACGAGCAAGGATGTCTCCATGGTGACAGCATGTTTTAGACGTGTTAAACGTGATTACTGCGTATTATCTTAGAAAAAGTATGAAAACAAAGACATCATCAAGACAGGGAGACAGCAATGAGGTATTTCAATAATTTTTAATACCTTTAAAAGTACATACTAATTGGGCTGCTCTAAGAATCAACAGAAATGCAACTGAAGGAGCACCAGAAAAAAGGCACTTCCAGTTTTCATAGGAAACTGGTGATGATGTTTTGACAAGATAAGCACTTGCTTTGTTGACCAGCTTTTGAAACATAAATTTTAATACTTTGGAGAAAAAAAAAAGTTTTAATGAACGCAGCAATGAGAGGTGACAACTGTTCACATGATTACCCATTTTTCTTTGTTACAGTTCAAAAAGCATACAGACCTAGAGAAGGTTAGAGTATATCCCAGAGGTAACTTCTTTATGAAAACATCTTTAAGGGAACAAGTGACAGCATTTTGTGTTGCATTAGCAGAGAATGGCAAATACTACTCTATGCAGCTGGTGATTTTTTTCCTGGATTTTGTTTCACATTCTTCCTCTTCCTTTCCCCCTTATATTCCTAGATTTATTTTCTTTTATGGTTCATGTGCTAAGGTCCTATGTAAGTCTCAAAACTGTAGCCAAAACTCTGAATTCCAGAGTAATGCAAAAGACTACTGAGAAAAAAATTTCTCTGTAGTTCTTCCATAACTTTGTATATATACATGTTTAGTAAATATTTTTTAAATATGAAAGAACTTCATTAATCCTTTTCCAAAGTCCAACAGAGGTAATATTACATGAAATAGTTTTCCTCCTTTATATGGGGTTTCTTTTAAGATTAATACCTCAAATACCTGAAATGGAGACTTTAGCAAAGAACAAACACAACCAGTCCTACAAAGACCATCTGTTCTCCTTAGGAATGAGAAAACCTTTTAGGGTGTTCAACAGACTTAATTTTCAAGAATCTTGATGAAGAGATAACCTACTGTCTGTACAGAGTATTCTTAGGAGGAGATGAAATCTCTGTTCTACACAGAATACAGAGAAATGCACACTATAAACCACACAGTTGTAATTTAATGGAACTAGAAGCCACATCACAGACACAACATGATGCTTCTCACTATGTGTATAAAGGAACTGGCCCAATCTCTAGGAAATCTCTACATTATAGGGCACCCAAGATTAAAATAACCTCCATTTCTAAAGTAGGACATTCTCAAACAAAGTTACAACTTTTTTTGCCAGCATTTCTTCAAAAACATTGCTCTACATCAGCACTCAAGGCTCCATATTGAATCAGGGCAGGCAGTTGTTCAAAGGACAAAAGGTAAGACAACCAGACATTTGCTGTACAAGCCACAGAAGAAAGCAACAAAAACTACTGTCTTTTACTCATAGATCCCTTTGTTCACTTCCCTATCCTCATCCACTAGCATTACAACCTCACATTTTCAGGCTGAGTTGTAATGCACCCAAGACAACTATTATAGTATTAAAGTAAATTTATAGCTTTTATTCTGTGGTATTACATGACACAGAACAAAATAATACAAACTTTTATTTCCTGGAGATGATGTTACAGAAGTGAAGCTATGGTAACAGATGAGCAAGGTCTTTCTTCCAGTTTGAGTAATCCCATACCTACTACTTCAACACACAAAAATTTAAGCAAACCTATCACCTAAAAAATGAACTCTGCCAGTAGTCTGGTTTGAAACACAGAAGTCAGCAAATGCTTTTTTACCGACCTGGGATCCTGCCCCACGAGACTTATATAGCTATTAAGTCTCTCTTCAGGTGCCCAAGGAAGTTAGAAATTCAAATGGCTTTTCAAGAAGAACAAACACATACTCCAAACCTATTAAAACAATTTGGTGAGCAGTAATTCCCTGTTCAATTATATTAATGCTGGTGCAAGGGAACTTCACATCAAGAAGTCTCAGAAAAATCTAATAGTAGTTAAATATGATGGTAGGCTACTAAAGGCAATCTGCATTTATTTTATTTAAACCAGCTGCATAAAGGTTCTGAAGGAATAAGATACAGTTATTACCATTAGTAATACTAGAAGTTGCTCAGATTCAATTTGTAGCCATTTTAAACTGAAACATTTGCACTCAAAAGCCTAAAAGGTGGTGTAATTATCAGTTTAGTTTTATTTATTTATTTAAAGTCATCCAGATTTCCGGTAAAAGTTAACATTTTTAAAGAAACTATTTTCAAGTAAAACATGAATGCATTTTTCCCAGAGGAGTAGAACAATCAGCACAGCAGGTTTTAATCAAGCAGTTTACATTCCCCTACCCAGACCTCTCCAACTACAAGCATCACAAACAATATCTCTTTTCAGATATCAACAGGCTAAGAAATGCCAGTTGTAATTACAAACTCTATGAAGTTGACAAACACACTCATAGTAACAACCACTCCTTACCCCCATGAACTCTCATAAACCCAGGCTAAACCTAATGGATTCAGCTCTTCTGTAACCATACTCTAGTGGTTGTCAAGAGGCCATTCTGCAAATTCTTTTTTACAAAACTAATTAAACAGCATCAATCTAGCAAGTAATTGTAATCTACAGATTCTACAATAACTTGAATGAGGGAAATGGAAATTGAAAAATGAGAGCCCTATTATCAAATTAAGAAATACTATAACCAGCAATCTCACTTTGCAGACCTCCAGCAGTTATATAGGAAGAGCCATGATTTGTTTCCAAGTTCTGTGTCGAATGTGGGCAGCATAGTTGTATCCCTCAACAACAGAATTTCATAGCCCTTGAAATTCACTAAACACCAAATTTCGCATTCATTCATCATCACTTCTCAAAAGTATGTCCTCAGCTACTTAAAGAATGGTCTTTCCAGAATAAAATTTCTCTGGCCTGAACCCACAACTTGATCTTCTAAGCTGAGTTTTGAGTTAGACTGTTTTATGTGCACAATGAAAGGCCAAACCAATTTCCATTAAATTTGCTGAATGTCACTTATACCTTCTGTCTCCAGTGTTTCACAGTACTCCCTCTGCTGTCCTCAGACTCCTCCCTGCCATGTCAATGCATGCATTGTAAATGCCATGTAAACTACCCTTGGTTTTCACACATATCCCAGGACATCCCATTGCTTTAAATATGCAATCCTATGCTTGTTACTGGCCAGGCCTTTTGAGCTCCATCCACATCAACCAACTGCCAAATAAAGGGAAACTCCACAGTTCTCCCTCTCACTTACTCTGCAGAGGCAATAATCCCCTCAACCCCAAAAGCTGCATAAAGTTTCTGGAAACCTATTATCAGTGAGATTTTAACTTCACAGTGGAATCATTGTATGTATCTGCCAACACATTCAAAAGCTATTAGAAGGAGATATAGTGGTATTTAAAATTTTGTTCTGAGCAAACCTAAGCAAATAACCAACTTCTGTCATCTTCCAGGAAGGACTGGGGAAGAGTTACTTTAATCACTTCTGTGCCTATATTAAAAAACCAAAAAAACCCAATTGTTAAGCATGTTACCATCTCCGTGGTGTATTAATTCTTCTAGCCATAAGCTTTGTAGAGAATAAAGAAGCAATGGTGACTTGACCTGATGTGGCTTCTCCTCTTCTACTCCCCCATGACCTATTGCAGCATAATTGTAAAGACAAAAGAAGCAACATTCAAAACCTTAAAGCCAGCAGCAGCCTGCTCTGGCAGCCTCTACCATCCTAAGCATGTTTGCAGCAGCATGACTGCCATCCTGGGAAGGGTTTTCCATATGTCTGCTGAACTGTGGAAGCCTCCCTACCTAGCAGGGCATACATAGTAGCATTCTATTTATCAGCATGGTACAGATGCAGACCGCTCTTCTGGTTTTAAGCAAACAGGACAGAATGTTCAGACAAACTAAAATTGAGAAATTGTTCCAGCTATTATCTGTTTTCAGTAACTTTCACTGTCATCATGTACCTGCCTCACTTCCTGTAACTACAGAACAAATATCTAATGACAAAAATGCTACTTGGTTGCAAATCACTTGTAATAGTTCAGCCTCTTGGTGCTGGGATGAGAAACTGCTGTTGGGGGACAAACACTGGACACAAATGCCAAAGTTACAAAGCTGCATGTGATTCCAACAGCCCTGGCACACTTCCAGCTGTGTTGGGTTACAGAATGACATGGGAAGCCACCAAATCCTTACTGAGACAGAGCAATTTCAAAACAGAACTGGGGAAAGGGTGGAAGCTGAACATCTACACTGTTGAGAGTTATAGGGTATTTACGCTACAAGCCATAGCTGTTTTCTTTCCATCTTCTCTCTCACTTCAGCTATAGAAGCAATACAGTATGAAAAAAATACCAAGCTCCTTTTTATAACCTTAAATAAGTGATGAAAGCTGTGAAACAACAGGGATTATAACTTAAGCTTTAAAATTCAGGTCTTGCCTGTCCTATCAGACCAAAGCGACAAAGAACTAGTGAAACAACAAAACTGCAATATAAAGAAGCAGCAGAGAGAAATTAAACTCTGATTCACTGCTTTCTTCTTCTTTCTGAATCTAATCCCTAATCAACATTTTGGGTACGTCATCTGTGTTAACAGTTCAAAAACTAGATCCTAAGTTGAATAACAAAACCTTGCAGTCAAAATCTGAGTCCCATAACCCAGGGTCTCCATTAGGATTCTATCTCATATCATCCTATCAATACTACATGAGGTAGCAAAAGCAATTACATTTAAAATAAGATACCTGGAAGACTAATTATTCCACCTAACACTCAAGGCAAACTCCCTTATGTTCTTAATTAAGAACTTGAGGCAGAGGACACTTAAAACTGTGTTTAATCGTTTCTTTAACATTCAATGCTTCAAGATCTATGATATGTACTACAGTTTTAAAACTGAAATTGAACCGAATAGTTCATAAAATGAAACATTCAGAACAAACCAGAGTTCCTTTTATCTTCTGGTGGTTTGCTACATACTGATTCTGGCAATGCTGTTCAATAGCAAAGTGCTTATAAAAAGACTGTTGCAGAGAATCACTCTACCCTGCAATATACATGAATGAACCCTCTACTGTTTTCATTTGAAATCTGATTAAAACACTTGATTTTGAGGATTTGTTACACTCCTTCACAGGATTTTTCTGGCCAGAACTACTGACGAGCAGTTATTTTCCAGTACTGAAGCTTTAAGTTAGTTTAACAGAGATGCTCCAGATCCTTCTAACAAACTAATTTTTATAGTGTAAACCTTTATTGTTTCAGCTACTGTCAAACAAAATTCAGCCTTGTGGTCTTGGGTAAGTTTGTTTAGAACACAGACCAATGGCTATTTCCATGTCTGGTCAATTAAATTGTTCTCCTAAGTCTGCAACAATACCTAGAAAGTTAAGTCTCTTAACTGAGGTTTAATGGTCTTTTATAATCCATACGATGTAATCTTCATCATTACCTTCTCTCAGCAGACTGAAGAACAAAGATGTCAACAAGAAAGAAAGCAGAAAAGTACAAGGAAGTTAAGAACAAGATTATCCAATGAGACATGACTCCTGGAAGTTAGAAAACCATGGTACAATCCTAATCTGCCCATTCTAAACTTCTTGCATTTGCCCTGCTTCAAAAATGAATTATAACTATGCCACTCAAAACACTCTGAATTTATGAGGGGACAGATGGAGAGCGTGTGATACAAGAAGCTGCTGTCAGGAGACAAATATGTTGGGTCCACGTTGCTCAACTCTTGGTACTACTGCTGTAGCTTCAGAACATAGTTTTTTCACATATAACAGGATCACGCTTTCCCTCAAAGAGAGGAAGAACAGCAGGATGCAGTGGAGATACTGAATAGACAAAATGGGGGGAGTTGAGAGATCAAATGGAATTTCCTCTAACCTGCTCTGTGGCAGACAACTGGCTTGCTTTTTTTCCTTTTGAACACAGATAAATCTGGAGGTATTCAACAAGAAATGCAATGATGGTTTCAGCATCAGCAGCACCCAAACCCCAAATTTCCCCTTTAGCGCTGAAGGGTATCTTTTGATTAAGGTTAAAAGACAACAGACAGAGAAGGACAAACCTCTGTTTATTAATGCCATAAAAATATTCTAACTCTGTGTCTCATATTGCAGTAATGGGCACTGAAACAGTGTTTAGCTACTTAAAAAAAAAAATTCTCTTTTAGCACTACTGACAGCAGTACCCCAAGAGAAAACACTGCAGCCTTGTCACCACATAGCGCACACACCACCAAAGACATCTTTATCAATTTGGATACATTCTTCCAGATAACTGTCAGAAGTTACTCTGTTTAGTACACGAGGAGTAGTGGGATATAATCACTTATAATGTACAGCCTACATAATCTATTTCTGTTTTTTTTTCTGTACTGGACTTCTGCTACCAATGGTGCATCCACTGGAAGCCCAGCATTAAAATCACAGTGTTTACAATCTGATTTATTCTCAGGCAATGCAGAGAACCTCCTCAAAGACAGGCTAGGATTTCATTTGGAGCAGCCACCTAAAAGACTCATTCTAGAGTTCTAACAGCAGCCATGAGGAATATATAAACATAAAGCTCAAGGTTTTTTGTGACTATTGTAAGTTATACAATCCTTTTTATTTCTATTAATTTAAAATTTAAATTGCAACATAAGAGAACAATATAACTCTGATATTTCTGCTCTGAATTGGGGTTAGTTGAAACCAGCCAATGTATTTACAAGTTGGAAGTGGAAGGAGAAAAAAAAAAGGAGAGAGAAAACATGTGATGTGCCTTCCTAAAAGACAGAAAACAAGAAAAATGAGAGGACATTAAGAGACAGTTATTGTCATCCTGGCCAAAACAGGGAGAGAAGGTTGGAACAGGCTTTTTAGAAGTACAGAAAAGAATAACTAAGATGAGAAAATTCTGTTCTTGTACAGCCATAAATTAGCTAAACCCAAATTAGTTCATGTTTTTCTAACTTCAGACTCTTGAGCTGCATCTTTCCAAGAGGGAAAAAGGATCATCTTGTTCCCAGAGACGAGTTGCTGATGTTATCAATCCTCAGCAAGGAAGGAAAATCTGCACTAATTACAACACCCTAGATAAATGCTGGAGCCTTCACGTGCTCTGCCTCAAATGCCCAAAACTCTGGGATTAAAAAACTGTATGAATTGGACAGGGCCAAAACTCCCGACAAGGTGTCACACTTACCCATCTCACAGCCTTTCAAATAGGGCAGATCAACTTTACAACAGTGGTCTTTTTGAACCTGCTACTGGAAATAATTAGAACAAAGCACTGGTTCTGGACTTTCAAATCTATCTTACTCTTAGAGTCAGGAGCATCAAGGTGGTCATGAAGTACCCTGTGGGTTAAATCTAGTTTACTTTGTTCTCCATTTCTGCTCCCTGCCATGCTGACTTGGACAGGCTGCTGTATGCACTCAAGCTGAGCACAGCTAAAGCTACCTGAACTTCATTGCACACTGCATACCTGCACTGCAGCAAACTCCACTCCCCTTCCTCCACCACCACTTCCCAGCCCTGACACCTTTTTATTTTCAGCAACAGCTTCACTGCAGGGACAGGATGTCTGGGGGTAAAACTCTTGTATCTTCACAGGATGACACACTAATGGGGGACATGAGGTTTCTTTGCACCTCAGTTTGTACAAGGCACAAACTCTTTGACTAAAAACAACAATATGAAGGTGCAAAGGGTAGAAATACTGCAACTGACATTACGTGAAGTATTAGTCTGGGACAAAATCCACAGTTGGTTGCTTTTGTCCAGGAGAAAACCACAAAATTTCATTCACTAGGGACTTTACATTTGGCAATCTGCTTGCACAGTTTCAGTGTAGGTTTGCAAAACATTTTGATATGTTTCTATCTATAGTGTAACCAGATTTTTTGAATCATTGCTTTAATCAGAAGACCATACTTCTGCGTACTAATTTTTATTGCTAGTTTCACTTACATACATAAAACCAAAATGCCACCAAAGTCCAATGAAAACATGTATGAAATTTCCCTATGAAGGTCACCGTGCAGTGAAAAAGGGTTATAAATGACACAGTCCATCAACATTTAAAGCCTGCAAATAAGAACAATTAAGATCAACTACAAAAGGAAAGTTAAACAAAAATAACAAGGAAAGGAATCACACCTTCATTTGATTTAAGAGGGCAGTAGAAACCCTGGCATGTGATTTACTGGCAGAAACTAAACACTCTAGTGTGGGCTAGTTGTAAAGAAAAAATACTGTCATTTTTTTCCAGTTTGAAGTCTAGTGCACTGAATCTTAAGAAAGTACAGGTTCACCCAAAGTGCAGGCTTCTTTTGATGTTAAAGGGAAAAAAATTAGCCTCCTCCATATCTCCTATATTAAAAGTTCATTAAAGAAAGGCTAAACATTTCATTCACTGGGGTGGTTCTGTTTTTTGTCATTTTTGCATAGTTAACAAGATCATAATTCACATAGGTCACACATTGTAAATATCCTCACTATATTGTTTTCCTTTCCTCTATAATTAGACCACCTTTTGTTACCAAGAATCCTATAAACTGTTTAACTGTGAATGGTTGTAAACTGCTCGTATTAAAAATTAGGCATCTCCTCCTCCCAACTTTGTGCAATGAGAATTGCATCCACACGCCCCCCCACCCAACTATGGCATATAAAATCAACATTACATCTCTGACACTTCTTTCTGCAGGGGTTTGACCCACATTACATCATCTGTACACTTTATACAGCTTCTGTCTTCTTCTCCATCCACACAAATTACTCTTGCCCAGGCATCTACCAACAAGGGGAGTCATCAGTAGCTATTCCAGTGGTTTCTTGGAGGCAAATCCAAAAGGTGCCCAAGTCCTGCCTGCTAAACCAGCACACAGCAGCAGCCAGGGAATCCAAGAGAAAAGGTTTCCCAAGAGCCAAATGTTGCTCAGTGTTGCTCTTCCTTCTGCTATTTTTTTAAGGTGTTTTCCCTAATTAGAAACAAAGGCAGTCCTTCAGGGAATTATGACCCATTTCTGAATGACCTGAGCCACTGCTGCCCCCCACAGGTATTTCCAAGGTTTTATTCAGTGTGTTCGCTTCCTACTTCTGGTCATCCTTGAAATCAAGCAGCAGCAGCACCCACAACAGGCCATATTCTTTTGTATTAGAATTTACAGAGCATATTTATTGGAGTAAGTAGAGTCACAAGACCTAGGCAGAATTATTTGAGCTTATGGGTATTAAAACCCCATGAACTGACAGGGTTCACTGAAGCCATTAGTAGGATTAATAGAGCCTACTAGTGAATTTTCAAGGAGGCTCCTTATGAAGGGTCCTCTGAAGCACACAGATTTTATGCAAAGGATAGTTTGAACTGCTTAAAGCTGTCATAATCTGAATTGTTTTCTACAGTGTCAGTCGTGATCAATAGGCAACAGCAACAGGCTCACAAAAATCCTCAAAAAGCTGCTGTGCTGATTCTCAGGCCAAATGGGCAAGAATAGGGAATGTATCTGTGCCATTTAAGGAAATACAGCACCTCTAGGTTATTTTTTTCCCTACTTCATCTGAAAACAAAAAGGGGAAAAAAAGAAAAAATTGTGGAAGAAATCTGTGTGGATGATGCCATCATTCACCTACCTACTGGAGATTAAATTATTTGCCTGAAGTTAAACATGGGTTTGGTGTTTTAATTGACATTTTGAAACAGCTGCTGTTTGACATACTCTGCATAAATTCTGATGCTGTGAGTAAATGTTTTCCAACAGCAAACTCTCATCCACTATTTTGCAGCAGTCTTAGAAACCCCATGTTTCTGCCCAAAAGGGTGGATTTTGAATTGACAAAGCATAGTCATTATATTCCAAAAAAAAAAAAGATACTTGAAGAAGCAACTTCAGCTCTCTTAGATTTCAGGTCATTTGGTCAGAGAGATTATGAATTTCCACAGTTCACCAGGAAGAGCTGCAGGGTTGCAGTCTGCTTTTCTTTTTCCTGGTGGCATTGTTAATGCTCCAGCTGAGCCAGCTATAAAGGAAGGTGAAGACAGACAGGATTGCACAATGGAAGATGGATCTGATGCCCATAATTAGGCAGGGGGAAACCCAACCAAAACCACCCAAACCTCAAGAATCTTTTTCAGATGAAACAGCAATATTACTCAAAAGCAGAATGTAATAGAACAGAAAATAGTATTAATAGATCAAAAAAGATGTTAAATTCTTGAGGGGATTACAGTCTCAATTAAGTAGTATAGAAACAGCATAAATTTTCAGTAAGTACGTCTATGCTCTGTTAATTTGCTCAGGACTTTGCCATAACAGAACACACAGAGGGAAAAGCCAGGGAGATTTGCATTGCATTTAACTGGCTGCTTCCCAGAACATTTCACTGAAGGAGTCAAACAGCTCCCACCACCACAGTGGGTGCAGACACCCACCAGACAACACATCCCCAGTGCTAACAAAGGTATTTAAAAAAGGTGCCAAGTTGCTGCCTTTCCTGGTGTCACAAAGCAACTGTGAAGCTCACTCCAACATTCATTTGTAAACTTCAAAGAATATTTTAAAGCATTTCATGATCCAACTATCAAAAATTCTGAGAAGTTTCTGCCATATTTCAGAGTTAAAGAAAAAAACAAAGAAAAAAGAAATACTGTAAAAATAAAACAGTATTTGCTGCACTACCATCATTATAATAACTAAAAGAAAACAATCTCTACTGCAAACTACTTTCCACTTGTAATAAAAACCTTGGTTTTCTCCTTTTAACCCCCATTAAAAGATCAGAGGGAATGCTGACACACAAGATTTGGCAGGCACTCAAGAAAGAGTGGGTACCCCATCAGGCATCTATTGTTCTTAAACACTAGACATCAAGAAAAAATGAATCTTGGCCTGATATCAGACCTTAATAGTAATCTATGGTAATTTAGCTCTTTATAAATGAAAATGTTCAACCTTTTTACATTTTACCTTCAGCAGAAGTGAAGAGAAAGGGAAGAGTAATTTAATATTGAAAAACAGCTTGCTAAACAGGTAATCTCATTATGAGACTCCTTTAATCTTGCTCTGAGCACCAATATGCTTTATGGATAAGAAACCTGTATTTGGACATAGTGATTTACATCAATGTCTAAATTAACATTATTTCCCTTGAGTCTTGGTTCATATCCCATTTTCAGTTATACTCTTTTGCCAGGTTCTTTTTTTCCTGGTACTCCTCTTTCTTAGTATTTTCTAGTGATAAATATGATTCAGCTTGGTCTGTCACAGAGTATGAAATATTTTTTGTATAATCAGAAGAAACATTCCAACTAGAAGCTGGTAAATCACTTTCCTTTGGTATAGTACAAAGCTTAATACCAATACTGTAAATCATGTCAGCACTGAGAGAAGACCAGCTTGCTAATGTGATTAATCATGCTCATGTATTACAAGCCTTGGAAATTTAAATTGTCCCAAATTCCCATTCAAGTTAGTTCACTCCAGTTCCTTATGCTATGCTCTTCATTTCTTCTGATATTAAAAAAACCCCAACTCCCCTCAAGCAAACCAGGAACCATGGAGTTAAATAAAAGCACCCACAATCACTTCAGCCCTTGACAACAGTCCTGTGGATGATTCTGTTGGTAAAATACCAACAGTGCATTTCCTAAATGGTTTGGAAATCTAAGGTCTTAACTTATCCAAGAAGAGAATCTGTGACCATTCCTATGGAAGTAGAAAATACAGTCTTGAGTTCTTCCAAGCCATTACCACCATATCAGCTGTAAATTTAAAGAATCAAGGTATCTTACATCATATCACCTGCTCCTCACACATGGAGGTAGCTGTGAAGGAAATCAGATCTGACAAAAAAATCTTTACTTTTTCCCCAGAAGTAAAAACCAAGATATAGTCTGGTTAGACTTAATGCTGAACAAATGTAACAGTTGTATTCCTCCCACAGAGAAGTCCCCTAACTTATTAAAAATGTATGCAAATACAGACACCTTAAATTTATTACAAATCTGCAATAAAAACCTCAAAAATTTATTTGGCAGGTAATCCTAGAAAAATTTTCTGGTTATCTTGCCTTCAGAAAAATAATACTTTAATATAAAGTGGACTTTCCTCTTTCAGTGCTGTAAAGACCATTTGCCAATCATTTCAATACTAGTATTAACAAAGGCAAAATAATAATCTCGAATAAGGTCACTAAATTTAAGAAGAAATTCTTACATTGCTATTAAACATAGCCCATTCTTATACATGGGATTACCACACTGGATATAAGTGCCACAATACATTCTTTTGCAAAGCATGTACAAAATGGGAGTGTTTATTATGGACATTTTCAAGAACACAAAGGTAATTACATTCCAAAGACTCAATAAAATCAACAGGAATTGACATTTAGCTACATGTGTATCTCAAAGAATAATCACTAATCACAATGTAAACTTGGGAAGCTAGTAACTTCCAAGTATTACCACCAATTTAATACAGCATTGATTAGCTACCAAGGTTGCTTGCCATAACTGAAATTTTCATTTCATGATGAAAAACAATTTTTTGTATTTTGCACAGTTTTCATAAGAGATTGCTACTACTGCAAATCGTAATGTACTAGAGATACTTCAGAAGTAGTGGAAACTTAATTTTGAAGGACTGCAAGAACAGCTCTTAATTGGGTGTCTCTCAGCAATGCAGTCAATAAGCAAACAGTCATGATGCAGTTGCTGAAACAATTAAAAAACCCTGGCAATAATTAGGTTTTGCAAACTCTGCCCAAATTTAGGACACACAGAGGGAATCAGTAAGTGTTACTAAGTTCTACCATGAAAAGCAAGAAACTATGTTTTGTTTGCTAAACACAGAAGCACAACAGTGAAACATACATTATAAAATATTAAGAGATATTTTATTAGATTCCAAGTCTAATTTGTCTAATTTCCCTTCAAAGCATTCATAGGAGAAATTCCAACCAGCCAGCCCACAGGGTTGAGTTGAAAATAGCATCATACAGCTAAAAGAGCTGTTCAACAAAGTGAGAATATGCTGCTTCTTGTGAGCAGCAGAAGTATCCCAAGACATGCACGCCTTGTTTAGTTTGGGCAAAACTTGCCCTAAATCACAAATGTAGACATGTTTAATGTTTCCCCTTCTTCCTGCTGTACTACTGCATGCTCAAAAGCTACAAAGGGTACCTAAGAAACTTCTAATGAGGTACTACAGTAATATGGGGCTCCACACCCTGCCCTGCTGCACATGTATTGCTATCTACAGACCTAAAATAGCTGTAAATTAACTATGGTTGTAAGGTGGATGTTCTCAGGATTCATGTAAGCCCCATTCATGAGAGCCCCCCTTACTTCTACCTCTCACAACACAGATCGGCTCTCAAAGAAGGGTGTGAGGTATCTTGAAAGAACATCACAGCTCCCATCACTGCCGCCTGTAACAGGGGATGGTTTTGCTTGGTATTTCAAATATTGCAGTGATCCATGTACTGACAGCATCCAGGGCAGGAAGGGAGGGAATTTCCTTCTAGGACTAAGTGCAGAAAGCTAGGAGCAGTTGCAAGATATTCACAGACACTGTGAAACAGATGAGGAATTTGAACTATTTGGCAGTCACTGCTTGAGAGAGCCAAACCGAGACAATAAAAGTAGTATTTTGCAGGGCTCAGGTGCAGTTGCAGCACAAAGGAAGAAACCTGCAACAATTCATTTTGTACTTGCATCGTTAAATGTAAAAGTAATATTTCAAGTAAATACGTTATAGAGAAATATTAGGAGTACTTAAGATTACAACAAACCACAAGCTTGGACATTACATATCTAATATAGAAAGAAATTATAATTGGTTCAGACATATTATACAAGAAGTTACTGTAGCATTTTACAAATGTGAGAAATAGCAATTAAAAAATCAGCCTACAAATCACAGAGAACTTAATAATCATTGCAGCTGTAAATAGTATTAAAATAATGTGATGTATTTACTAAGGTTCCCAAACATGACTCCCTGACCATCACCTCTGGTAATGGGAATGAGAAAAACATGGAGGTTAATTTAGCAAAATTCATGTATAAAAGGCTGCGAATGCTGCTAAATTTTTGACTTTGAAGCAAACAGAATAAGAAAATCCCTCCTCTAAAAATAGCACAAGTGGAATTACACTACAAGTGGAAAGAGAGTCATACTTTAAATAGTAATAGGATTAAGTTTGGGTGGTGTACAAAATAGCACAAAAGACACAGAACAAGCATATGCAGAGAATTAAAAATATAAAATATATCTGCACCAATTACTGCCATGAAGAACTCAAACAATTAATTGTGTGTGGTGTAGATACTTAAAGTACATTTATTTCTGTCTGGAAGGCTGTCTGTATTAAAAAAAGTATACCTTTTGCTCATCTATCAGCTAGCAGGAAAGCAAAGGACCTCCCCCCCAGTAAAATTGATAAATATTATTTTACACTATCTATCTAAAAATAATAACCAATTTTTAAATAAAGGAAAATACATCTAGAATTTTAGCTATGCAAGCTGTTTCTAAATATTCAGAGAAAAATAAGAGCAATGGATTACTGCTATTATTTGTGCGTGAACAGCCAAAACCAAATTTTACAGCTGCTCAGTTAGCTCCCTACAAATTCTGATCACAATTTTCTCTCGGTGGCACTTGTTAAATCTGCATTTGATTTATTTTCAGTAAACAAACACCTTCTTCTACTTGGCTGCTACATCACCCCAGCATTCACATCAACAAGCATTTTTGAGATAAACAACACCAAAAATTAAGTATGAAAGACATGGAACACAAGCATGGCCTTGAAATGCCATTTGCATGTTTTTCTATGACAGTTCATAAATAAGTCCACTATTGCTATCAACTAATGCACTCAGTGACCAAAATTCAGTCTTTAATATGGTGACTTTGTCAGGAAAAGGGAAAAAATCATTAACAGATTTATTTCTCAGTAGTAATTAAAAGTATTGTAAAGTAAAATGGAACACAGAAAAATCCCAAGATCTTCCATTCATCTTCTACCTTCTTCATGGTTTTTAAGATCTTTTTGAGGCTCTTATGCAGGAAAAATCTCCTCTGTCCCTTCTCTTTAGGCATAAACTAGAGTGTCAAGCATGCTACCTTGACCTACTCTTCCTTAATGAAATTGATTTTGGCAGAGGTTTTTTGGTTTTTATTTTTGTTTGATTTCATTTGTTGCTTTTTCTTGGTTTTGTTGTATTTGGCTTTTTTTAAAAAAGCAATTATTTTCTTCTGCAAAAAATAACTACCACATGGATCTTTTTCTGAATAATTTTGAATCCATATTTTGGTTAAATAAGGCTCAATAGGGATTAATAATCATGGTGTGCATTTTGTCAGAGCTGAGTTAAGCCACACGTTACTGACTTTCTCCATGCACAACTTGACCAAAAAGATTTTTAAAAAGGTAGCACTGTATATTTATTTATGCCACTAGTCATCCTTCTCCAGTGGGTTCAAATGAACCCCCATTAGCTTTTTCTTTTTCCTTTGTAGGCAGTAGACAGTTTAGAGTAAAGCATTAAAATTTTTTGCTAACTACTTGTTCATGTGTGTACGTGAAGTTTATGCTCACCTACTACATGTTAATATGATCAAACAACACCAGACTCAAAACATAAGCAAAGCCTTAATTTTATCTTTTTTGGGAGGTCTGTGTAAGTCAAGTTGTATTTTATTAGTGATTCTTCTAGGGAATCCTAGGGAATTTCTGGGGGAATTCAATGGGAACTGCAGGTGCTAATCAGCATATGGGAATAAATAAATTGAAATTAAGAAAAACAAAAACAACAAAACACTCCAAATGTATTCTCAAAATTCCCTCACAAGATCAAGCTAACCTTACCTTTCTAATCCTACATCTACCACAATAGCATAGATGTTTCTAATTGTTTGGGGGGTGTTGTGCACATGTATCTTGTAGAATTTTGCATGTTATGGAGATAAATCCAGCAATTTAAAGCTGCAGAATAGGCTTTTCCTTCAAAGGATGGATTTCTGTTAAGTCCTTATCTGCATATAGATGTTTATTTATGATCCTATTACCCACAAAATTGTGACTAGCACTTTTCAAATATTCCTTAGGGTTTCAATTGTGAGACTTAACAGGCAAGAACAAAAGCAGCATTTTTAAACAGCCTGGGTTGAAATTTCATGCCTACTATGAATTGCTCTCTAAGAAGTGCCCCAAAAGTAATCAGGAGAGAAGAATCCTCATTTGAGGTGCAAAACTGTGTCTAGAGAAAAAGCAGCCCCCCGACCCCGAGTCCTGCATCCCACAGTCCCTGTCAAACAGCATGGCAGCTAACCCTGATAATATATGAACAGGAAACTTCAAAGCAGTGTCACAGCTTTGAAATTGTAGTTTAAGGGTAAAAGGACAAGATTGCTTAAAAGGACAAGAAGTTTTCAGTACCACTAAGCAGAACAATAGAGTTAGGTTGCCACTCAATGGTTTGAGTGCTAACCAGCCACAAAATCCTAAAACCAATTAACATCACACATCCAAAAACAGTTTAACACCAAATTCTAAGCAGTCTTACAATTTCAGCTGAATAAATACACCTTCTTTAAAGATGCAGAAACCTCCTGTCCACATCCACCGTTCTTTCTTCCTTAAAGAGGTCAAAGGGAATGGATGAAACCACAGAAGAATCCAGTTATTCCAAAGCAATATACAGCTGGTATACATATTATTACTTAAATATCAAAACAACAACAAAAGGCTTACTTTCACTTAAAAGAGGCATGAAATAACAATTAAGCAGTTCAGCAGGAGGTTTTGTTTGAGCAGGATGCTGTATTCACTGGATAGAAGAAAACCCAAGCACCTATTAACACATTTATCCTCCCAGAATTTTTTTTCAAAATAACATGTAAATAAGTGTTTTTAAAATACAGACATGTTGTGACACCAAGGATCCATCTTTTTAGTGAAGGCTTCACCATTAAAAATCACCACAGAACTTTCTCCCCAAGTAACAGCTACCACTAAATACTGCACAAGTTTTGACAATGCTTTTGATCTTTAAATTTCTTTTTCTGCTACTATGTTTACCAGAAGTTCTCAGAAAGGGTAAATCATATTTCACACCATTATGGAGTATTCACCCATAGCAATGCTCTCCCATGAAAGCACACGTTCACACAGGTTTGTGACAGACTTTATACATATTTATCTCCATACAATTTATTTCTGGAGTTACACCAATGTGCATGCTTTTTATTGCCTTGAAGGTTATCTTTCCTTCTGAAATTCTTTCAAGTGTCTTTATCTCTTCAATGCATCTTGGCAAGCCTACTATTTCCTGGTATTCTGAAATACCTTTGGAGCTTGAAGACTCAGAAGTTGAGAGATTTTTGTAACATCTAACAAAGGAGCATATCTTTAATTAATGTCTATCTATCTTCTGGTGACTGGAGTAAACTTTGTTATGAATAATGTACTTCTCTGCACTCTAGTTTTTAAATTGATTTCACAACAGTTTTCACAAAATGAGTGTACTAAACTTTTTGAGTGACATCTTTCAACACCATAGATCTCCTTAACATAAACACTGCCAATATCTCAGTATCACTTTTTTGAACATTGCCTACCACATACTTTTTTTTTCTAGTATTTTCTACTTATCCAGCTTGAAGTTTACCTTGAAACATTCTGGTCTTTCCAACAGGGTACTGCTAGGCTGACTGATAATGTTTAGGTACCTTCCTGTAGAAATACTATTATTTGACATCATCACCCGATCTCCTCTTGAAATGCTAGAAAGAGACACCAAGAGAAATAAACATTTTCTGGGAAGTCTTTGACCCATCTCAGCTATCAAACATTTTAGAGGCATCCTCTGAACTACCACTTATTACAATTCCTTCCATCTGACTCTGCTCTGTTTCCTGATAGTAGTGTTAACTCTCCTCTAGCATGGAATGTGACAAAAAAGCAAATAAAAATCATCTCCTGTTCTTGCTGACAGGTTCCTTACCAATTGGTGAGGCTGGGTAAAAAGGAAAACATTATACACCCAGGCTTATCCAGCTTCAGGCTTCATTATTTTAATTGATTCATTAACTGGCCCTGCTCAGTGTTACCTTGGTTTGGATCCCTGGCATCTTACACACATTTACACACAAAATAACCAGTATGTCTTTAACCTGAATATGGGACTTTGCTTACAAGTATCAGGGTGCCTTTCCCATTGGGATCTCTACTACTACCACCTTCCCTACCTCTCTCCTGCAACTCTGAAGCTTTGTTGCCTACCCCCTAGTCAGGTTGCTTCTCTTTCAGTCCAAAGAAGCATTTTCAACCAAAAAAGTTCAGCTCTCATCCACCAGAGCCGAGTTCCAAATGCTCATGCAAGATACATAGCAAAGGTACAATACAAAAGCCCTCCCCTGCTCTTTTCAGGGAAGGAAGAAAAGAAGATTGAAACTCTCAAAATGGAAGAGTTTGAGGGACCTTAATGAGCCACACTGAACCACCTATACATTATGCAATAGAAATGTTTCCAACCATAAAACTAGTATTTGCAGTCAGCTACATGCACAAAACATAGACACCCCCCAGTGTTTTGAAGTCCACATTGGTCTTCCAGGGTCAGTATGACTGGTGGACTGTGTCTTCATAAATACATGTGCATATACCATCCCTGAGGCCGGAGATCACAGAAATACTGCATGCAAGAATGCACCATCAATCCAGAATTTGAAAGAGTTCTTGAATATCTTTCCAAAAGTCAAAACTAAAGACACTCACCATAGAGTAGACCCCGTAAAAGAAAAAAAACCATAAACATTCAATCTGTAGATTATGGAGCTTAATGACCATATATCCTTATTTTCATAAGATTAACACTAAAGCCGTACTTTTTCATGGGATTGCATTTTCCTCTTTATAATTTTTCTCCACAACTTTCTGGTTTAAGTCTGCTAAAAGTTACTGCTGCTGGATTTAGTTTTATTTCTTAAACTTGTACTGATCTTATTTTTATGATCTATTTATTGTTATTCACCTAATTTAATTCTCTTATTGGTTTACCATTGGTAAGAATACATGCCGGATCTTCTGATTTCTACAATTTTATTTTCATAGGTGATAAATGACTCATACAGTTTTATTTTCCTAATTGATAAATTACTTTTGTGGTATTCAGACAGAGTTCAGAAAGGCTTACACTGTGATCTCACATGATCATAATCTTATATCTTAGCCTACCTGGATTCTGTGTCTCAGTGCCCCACATGTACAGGTACATATAAAACAGAGAATTTCATATTATCTCTTGAGTAGGTAAAAAATTATCTGTGGGTGGATATATATACATATATATGCACATACACTGCATTTGTGTGTATATATGTATATACATACATGTACAGACAAGATATGTAGATGCAGACATCTATCTGCACATGCAGGATCATTCTTTCATAGGCAAATGACGCTTATAAGCCCGATGTTTTCAGGACAACCTAAGATAATAACAGCATTGCAGAGTAAATTTTAGGCATAGGGACACAGCATTTCTATGGCACAGGGAGCTGAACAAAGTACATAAAGAAAATCTGGAACCTTGGAAAATACAGATAGGGGATTTTGTCTTTAGTGTTTCAATAACTTCCAGCTTTTGTAGCGGTATCCTGAAACTAAACTTACAGTTCAAACATTGTGTAGGCATGCATGTGGAGAAGGCAAATATGTTAGATACCACAGTTTCAGAGATACAGCTCACAGGAGTGCTAAGGAGAAGGGCTTTGCCCTCCAAATGCTAAATCATTCATGCTTGTAACTTCTGCAGATGCTCAAGTCAAGCTCCACAACAGCAGGAGCACAGAATTACTGAGCACTATTGTGCACAAAGCGTGAGGCAGTCAGATTTCCTGCTACTGCAGAAAAGGCAATGTTAAATGTAACATAAAGCCATTCCCCATAGCCTCCATAAAACATAGCTCCTGCTTAGCCTGTATTAACTGCTGTCAAGTTGAGCACAGGGATTAGAGAGGACAGTCAACCATTTCACATGAGGGCATGCATGTCAGACAGGAGCCATCCCTCGCATGAGAGTAAAGCCCTGTACCAGCATTCATCATCTCCTGACTGATAGCAGGCAAACAACTACCCTAAGCCACATACCACATTCAGCAAGGAAGAGACTCTGCTTTCCTATCCTGACTTGCTAAAAGGCACAGAGGGGCTGTCTCCTCCGACACCCTCCTACTTTCTGCCGCTCAGGAAATCATCCCATCTCTACATCAGAAAAGCAGCAGTTTGGCAACCACCTCTCTGCTGCACAATTCCTGCTGAGAAAAGGTTATGACAGCAAAATCTGAAGATATTTCTCTGTAGAGTTCCAATAGTTATTTGCTTTGTGGTGTGGAAGAACTGATAACTTGACATAGCAAAGCCATTTTACTACTCTGTAGCTTCCAAATATTTTCCCCTGCAATTCTTTTCCATTTCCATATTTTTGTGTCCTCCTGCACTGTAAATATTCTAATCCACAGTGACAGGACAGTGATTAGGACAAGTGTTTGCAAGCGATGACAAAAATTTGCTCAAATGGCACACAGGTTGTAAGGACAGATCTGTAACAGAGAAGGAAAATAATTTATGAGCATAACCAGCATTACCTTCACCATCCTCAATCCATCAGGAAAACAAATAATTGTAATTTCAGATGGGACATAGCTCTCACATATTTAAAATACTCAGTAATTAATCAAGTGAAGGAAGTCAAATCAGATGCAGTAATTTTTTTCCTTCCACAGAAATGAAACAGATTTAATATAATCCTTGTCTAAAATTCATCCAAGTCTTAACTATTTGTTTAAATTATATTAGGCTTAAAAGAAAAATCTGACTCCTACACTTTAAAAAATAGCTGCTTTAGACATATTTAATATACTTTTACTAGGTACTTCTTTTTTGCCTTTTTATTTTAATGTGAGATTGATAGCACCTTTTCACTCTCGGCACTGTGCCTGTGGGCAGCATGTTGGCTTCAACAATTCACCAGCTACTACAGCCCCCTGCTAGGCACTGTGCCAGACAAAACCTTATCCAGAAGAATTACAAATGAGCTACTGACTGCACTTTTATTCTTGCCCAAGCTAGGCCACTGTATTGGTTTCAAGACAATCCTGTGGTCCTGCCTGATACATAGTTCTTGTAAAGGACAGGCTCTCTGCAATGAAAAGCAAACAAGCCATGCTTCACAAGCTCTGGTGAGGCTCAAAAGCTGCCCACAAACTCATCTGTGTCGGCAGAATAAATGTTGAGTGAGATGAAAATATGAATGAACACTAGAGGACCCGTATGGAGAGGAACACTGATAGAGGAGAAAATTCTTTGATATTTAATACTCCATCACATCTCATCAGATGACAGATCAGATCAGACAAAATAAAGCCACTGCAAGTCACTGTATAACCCTTCCATCATCTCAGTCTTTCCAGAAAATTTAATAGGAACACTACCTCTCTGAAAGATTCATCCCTATGGCCAACTTGGTTACAAGCGGCCGGAGAGGAGACAGGACCTCAGGTGAATAACGAGTCCACTCACTGCCAAAAGGATCAGCTTTATCATTCCTCGTAGTTGCTTGAATAACCTCCAGGAACAGAGATTCTCTCTGTTTTCATCCCACCCAAATACTTCGTACTGCAAGTTCAGCTGGCCACTCTATCCAAATATGCATTTGGAGGGAACAAAAGGACACAAATTCCTCCCTGATTCTACAAAGCATTATGTCTGACCCACTGGCTGCTCATTTGGAGCTGGGACTAAGCTCAGCTGGCCCACTTCTTTTATTGATTTAAAACTGGACTTAACTATTTGAGCTCATGCCTTCCCAGCACCGCTAACTGCAGTGAAACACAGACTCTCCTTTCTACTTCATGCCGAAGGGGGAAGAGGCCCGACACCACTGGAAAAGTTCAGGAATTAGTCACCAGCAGAAGAAAAGACGCAGAAGGAACTAATGGTGGAGAGGAGCTTATTGATTTGCCCCTTTCACTAACTCACACCTCCTGCCTGGTTGAAAATAAAAGCATAAAATGAGCATTTGATCCAGAACCAAGCTCTCCATAGCCCAGTCTACCCATCACCATCTGCTTGGAGCCAATTCCAAGAGTAATTTGGCATTACTCTTACAGCCCATTTGTCTACACTCTCTTAAGAAGACGCTCTCTTAAGAAGCTGTTTGAAAAGGCTTAGTACAGGGAAGGCAAGGGAGAAAGAAGAGATGCTCCTTCTGAAGAAGCAGCAGACATTAGGCAAGAACAAACAACCAAGTTCACTGTTACTGTCTCTCTTATTTGAGGATTTGTCCAGGATCTCCTAAGAATCTCTCTTCTACCTTAGAACTTTAAGATAGCCAGGGGATGGAATGCTTCAGCTTTTTAAGAGGTAGGCGGTAATTTTGGCTTTTTTTTTTCTAATTTACATACACACACATATATATATATACATATACAATTGGAAAAATTCCTGAGATGAGTGACAGTCATGTAGAAGTCACAAAAAACTTCCCTTTCCAACTCATCATGTCAATGAATCAAGCCTTGGAAATGTCTTTATGCAGTAATTTCTGAACACAATTAAAAAGTTTTCATGCTAACAATCATAACTCATAATAAGACAATTCTATCTTTTTAAGCCACTAATGCTATTGATTTAACCAAAGAAATAGCAAAACACAAATTGGTCTATCAAATCCCACACAACTACTTTGTAGTAGGTTTTCTGCTACATTTTCCATCTTCATATGAAGACTGGGTGGTTTCAGAGCAAATAACTCACCTTTTAGGGCTTTTAGGTAGACCTTGAAACTCAGACTATACAAAAGACCATCTTGTCTGCCCTGCCCCAAAAGCCAATCGATGGGGAAAAAACCCAAACTAATAGAGTTTACCAAAACAAAAGTTTCACTATCTTTGTTTATACTTTTGTTTTATACTTTGCAACCTAGTGAGGCTTAAAACAACTGAGCCACTTCACCGACAAAGGAAAAGCAGGGAAATGAAACATCCAGCTGAGGACTATCCTCCAGGAAAGACCTTATTCCAATGAAGTCAACTCTTAACAGGGAACAATGGAAGAAGCAATAAGCCAACTTGAAAATTCTAATTAAACAAAGGAAAAGAAAATAAAGTTATGAGCCTGCAAGTTTTCCATCCCTTTGCTTTTGGTATCAATGAATCACACCCAGTACGGAAATTACCTCAAGCTGAGACTTCAGTAAAAACAGTAACTCATTGCAGCACTGCCTGTTTTCTAGGACTCTGTTCTACAGACTTCATGTGTTCTGATCTATACTGATGTTACCCTTTCTTTAACCAGCGAAATCTGGAAAATCTAGTGATGAACCACTTATGAATTTACCTAACCTAGGATTTATGCAAAGACATAGGCACTTTTGACATTTAAAAATGTGCTTTAAGCCTTAATTTGACAATAAATGCTTTGAACTATGGGTATTAACAATGCCATAAAGACAAAGCTAACAGATAAAACAACAGTGAGCTAGTAAGAAATGGGAGTACTTCTCCTAGTATAAAAAAAACCCAAATAGCCCAACAAAAAGAATCCACCCTCATATAATGTGTGGGAATGACAGATCCACTCTGACTAAAAAGACAAAGCTGATGTGCCTAAAGTACATGTTTAGGATCCTAGACTTGGCTTAACTCAAACAACTCTGACTGGATGGGGTCCCCCAACAGTATTAAAACTGCTCTAATTGCATTCTTCAAGCCAGCTGAAAGCTGACAGCTTCCGCTCTCCCGCTCACTATCAGGGCACATCAAGGACTTCTGTTATGAGAGGAGCACCTGGTCCAAATTTATTTCAACGGCCCAGAGCAAAAAGGGAAGGTGCTTAATGTTCAGCTACAATGGTGACATTTTTACGATACGTCCAAAGTTCAGAAACAAACAAATGAAGGATTTGAAAGGCTCACGAACAGAAAGGGTGACAATAAAAATTCAACATTAATATATCAGTTTTAAACCACATACCACCCATATACTTGAGTGCAAGGCCAAAAGTTCGAAGTAGGGAAAAGAAGAAATCTGCATCGCTAGCTTGGAAGAAAAAAAAATCAATTCTCTGTATCTGTTTGAATGAAATGTTGACCTTTTACTGAAAATGACACATTTCATTCCATACTATTTTAGATGACTACAAGTAGCACCAATCACTCAATCCAAAAGTGGTGGCACATTTCAGCTTTAGCAGAATAACAAGTGGTACGACTAGATAATCACCCTACATTTGATGTTAAATTGTCTGGTTTGTGCCCCTCCCCCTGCCCCATGTAGAAACCAAATTAACTGGAGGAGCAGAAGGAGATGTACACAGACTAATACTATGAAATCTTCAGATCAGCAGAGCTGAGTGAATAATTATTAAGAAATTTATCATAGTGTTAAAGAGGCTTTAATAAATGTTTCTCAATTTATTTGAAAAATACCATTGCTATTTTTTATCAAACCTTTATGAAAATGACGCTCTTGTTCAACTCAAAATTAGGCCTGCTTTATTTCTGCAGCACAACTAAGCTAAAATTACAGTCATTATGTAAATTTATAGAAGATTTCTCTTGTACAGAATGACTGAAGATTAGACAATTTTAGAACTAGAAATGCTGAAATTGCACCACAGTAATCAATGCATAGCCACACAGTAAAGCAAAAATGACAGAAAATCTAACATCTATGCAATGACATAGGAAGCATCAATTAGCTCTTTATAAGTAACAACATTTAGGAACGATTTTTAAATGTATGTTACAAAAACGGGAAACAGATTATTCCACATTCAGCATTTCTGTAGTATATATAGTAAAGATTCTAGCTCTATGCATTGAAAATGTCTATTTAGGTATAAGAATACACTGAAAGAGAGAAAGTAAATTCTTTAAAAAAAATATTGGCTTTTGTTTTGCAGCAGAAACCATATACTCCCTACTTACTTTCTAGTCAGTATGCATGGCCAGATTTGCTGCCACATATGAAGTTATTAGCATGCCCACATGTGGTATCTTTCTTTACTAAATAGACAAAAGTGTAATTTAGTAAGTGACTGAGACAATCTGCAGGAAAATCTAAAGTACTAAAAAAGGGCATCTTTCAAGAAAGACTGAAATACATAACTACATAGGCAAAGCCACACCATCTTTAAAAATGAATTAGGGTTATCTTATGGAACAGTTAATACTGCAATTTCTTGTAATTTGATGCTGAAGTTCTGCCTTCTCATGCACTTTCCCCTGTATTCTGCAGGGCAAATTAGAAAACAATATGCAAGCATAGACTTTTCTTGATGCCCAATACCAATCATTAGTACTGACTAATTGTGACTATTGTACTTGATCAGGAACATAGTTCTCAGAAATCTCCTGCCTGCTTCCTGCTAACTGGGACAAACTTCCTTAAGGTCTTCTCAAGTACTGCCTGATTTTAAGAAACACCACATTTCCTTATTTTACTTACTGAATGCTTATACTGACTTTTGCAGATAGCAATTTTTAGTGCACTAACAGACATTTTCTTTTCACTAAGCAAGCAATGTTTGTTATCAAAAAGGTGTTTGTAACAGGATTTAGTGATTTTTAAAAAAACAAATCCCACCCCCTCCTTTTCCCAAAATCTGCTAATGAAACAAATGTTTTTTTAAAAAAGAAAACAAAAGGGGGAAAAAACGAGGAAAGACATGTAGACTAAATAGATGCATAGTGGAAGAAAGAGTTAACAAAATCTGCAGTGTGCCTCAAAATGAGCTATAAAAGTTCCATAATGAACCTCCTAGTCCTGAACTATCTCTCAGGCGCATTCACTTATATTTCTTTATGCTGCCATCTCTCACTGCAAGTATAACAAGAGAGTTAAAATGTAATTTTACATGTAGGTATATCACCTCAAATTAGCAACATAAAATTACTGACATTTATTCTAAAGAAAGCCCTACTGGCTAGCGGTAAAATGCTGAACTAGCATCTGTCAGTACTGCTAATTGAGGTAAGGTTGGGAACTATAAAGTACTATTAAAGGAGTAAAATAATACCAAATGGAAACGCTGAAAAGGTACACTACCCTTCTGACACTCTAAATTATTATCCCGATTAAAGTAACTAGTATGTTTGACTCCTAAAAGTGCCATGGACAGTAATGTGCTTCAGAATTGCACAGAACATTTTTATGGGCCACAGTACCTGAAAAAAACCACATTAACAAATTCTTGCTATATAATATCTATATGTTTGATGTATTTTTAATGAAGTATTCCATCTCCTGTATTTTTAAAAAGCATCTTTCTTTTTTAGAAAGTGCCACATTTTCATACTTCCAGCTTCAGCAGTTCCACCCTGTCCTCTTCAGGCTAAGCTTTGAGCAGATCTTTGGACCACAAACTGTTTGCAAGGCTCTTGCCATCATCTTATGAATGATAACAGGATAAAATCCAACAATGGACCAAAAGTTAATACAGTTAAATCTAGAGAAGTATTAATAAAACTTATCCAATTTTATATTTTTTTGTTGTTTGCCATGTCTACTTCTGTGACACCGTGGTGTAGAGTTCTGTGCACTCATTTAGGAACACACAGCAAATTTTACTACAGCATCCAAAAGTCTTTAAATAAATTCTGTTTATTAAGCAAGCATTATTGCTTTCTCTTTCAGGAGGTATAGCCAGGGAATAGAATCCAATTTGTTGCTAGGCACAGCCTTTAGAAAATTCAGAGACTTATAGAACAGCAGTAGTCATGGTACAAAATAAAGGCAATATGGAGAACATTCAAAGATGAGAATAACTATTTTATATTTACTTCTGTGTGAATGAGAGTGATAGGTAAATTTATTAGCAGATACCTGCTATTTGAGAAAAATGCTGAAATCAGATGGTAACACAGTCACAACAGTACACCTACTCTGCTTGAAAAATATTAAGCTGTATTAGGTTAAAAGCAATCATTTATGGTCACATCCTAAGGGGTTTACTTTGGTCCAGACTGCTCACATGAGGAACAAAATGTAGTATATATTTCTGACTTGCTAAAAACTTTCACAGTAGGACTAGTTATCAAAAGAAAATTCATGCCTGCCCTTTCACCCCCACAGATAAACTGAAAAAATTCAACCAGTTTAACATCTGAACACACTAAAAGGAAGACAAATAGAACACACTTTCAGTCATTTCCAGGCTGTCCAACTTACACGTAGGACATGCACAGAATCCTTAACCTCACAAAGTTCAACAATGGGAAGTACAAAGTCCTGCACCTGGGGAAGAACAACCCCATGTACCAGTAATGTGCTGGGGGTCACTCTTCTGGGAAGCACCTTGGCATGTAAGAACCTGGGGTGGACACCAAGGTGAACATGAGCCAACAGTGTGCCCTTGTGGCAAAGGCCAGATCTGTCCTGGGTTGCACTAGACTTGCCAGAAGTGTTGAGTAGAGGTCCTTTTCCTCCATTCAGCACTGCTGAGGATACAGCTGGAGTGGTGTGTCCAGTTCTGGGCTCCCCAGTACAAGTGAGACGTGGACATACAGAGAGAGTCCTAAATAAAGTCCACCAAGATGACAAAAAAACTGGAACATCTCTGCTATGAGGAAGGGCTGAGAGCTAGGACTGTTCAGCCTGGAGAAATGTCTAAAGGGAGCATGCAAAGAGGAGAGCCAGCTCTTTTAGTGGTGCCCACTGACAGGACCAGAGGTAAAAAATGAAGGACACTTTGTCCAAACAGAAACACTTTTTCCTTGTGAGAGGTGACTGAGCACTGGCACAGATTGCTAAGACAGGTTGTGGAGTCTCCACCTTTGCAGAAGCTATCTGGACAAAGTCCAGGACAGCCTGCTCTAGGCGACCATCTTTGAGCAGAGGAGTTGTACCAGAAGACCAACCTGCAGGGGTCCCTTCCAACCTTAACACCTACGTGGTTCTGTAAAAGAAGCTCCACAATTTATATGTGCATTTTACAGTCACCAAGAATTTTTTGTATTCTAAATGATCTGAAAGTCAATTTTTTTGTGTGAGACTGCATGCATGCACACATGTATGTATATATACACACAGATATCCTCACTCCTTAAAAAGGACAGAGAATCTGTACTTAATGTTTTTATCGCCTCAAGAATTCCACATTGCAAGACCTTGCAAAAAATACCTAGCTTGAAAAGTCATGGTGAATCTACTACATATGGATAGTTTTTAAGAGGGGAAAAGGACACAGTTCTTCTTGAGTTAAGAATGTCAGAATAGTCCATCAAGCTAATTAAGGTGTTACCTGCTGTAAAAAAAGTCCCCGGCTTCAAAAAAAGAGTAAAGAAAATCCTCAAAAGCCACCCAAGTTCTCCCCGGTATTTTGTCAGCATTCAAGTGATATCCACAGATTTAACTGAAATGCACCACTTAACTGGGGCATAAAAGCAACCTCTGCAGAGCTGGACAGTTTGTAAAGTTCATTAGCACCCACATTACTTTCCTGCAGACTCTTTGAGCCCCTCACAATCATCTGAAAGATCATTAGATTCTGACACGCTGTTCTTATATATCTAAATGACCTTTTGGATACACTTTTCAGGTTCTCGCTGTTAACACTGCATGCCAAATGTCACCAAAATTTTGAAGTTAAGTGTCACCAGAAGACATTTTGACAGGCCATTTTGTTGCTAGATAGAGCAACAGAATGATGTTACACTGAGGGTGAGGGACTGAAAGGGAGAAAAAGCATCAATCTCTAGCCAAGTACATTACTTCAGAGGTACCCAGAGAAAAGCTTATGGAGGAAGGAGAGGCCACTACTCCAAACACCTAAAGGCTCCTGGAATCCTCAGTCACAGGGGGTCTTTCAAAGAGATTAGGGTGGCTGGAGAAGATAGGCAGCATGGGCTGCACTACAGGGTAGTTCCCAGTCTTAAGCACCAGCTAGGTTCCAAAGCAAGCCCTGCTTTTCTCACTGATCAGTTTCAACAAAGTGCAGACTTGACAGCCTGTTTCCCCAAATCTCACACATACTTTGGCATAAGATGATTGAATAATCTCATCTCTTCTGAGAAGAGCTTACATCTGACCATGTGAGCAAAAATGGGGGCACCCACCACATCATGCACCAAGATAGCTCACAGTGCCACAAATGTACAGAGAAAGAACATACGAGTCCTTCCTGCAAGCCCACTGTACCTCTAGGTGCAAAGCAAGCATGCAGACTAATGCTTTAGGAGGATGAGGGAAGAGAGGAGGGAGGGTCACAGGACGTATTTTTATAGGAGAAGTAGGAAAATGCATTGTTTTGTTTATACCAGATGTGAGTGTCCTTCTTTTGACTTGCCAGTCTTTCCCTTCCAAAGAACTCTGCAGCAGTAAGATGATCTAGTTCAAACAAACATCAGAACAAGTCTGCCACATTATCTGAGTCAATCAGTACAAGTGAAAAACCATTAGAAACTGCATGTGAATGAGCAAACAAAGCATCAAAAGTCAGGAGTTAACGCACCTTCAACTTTACAGGGATAGCCAAGACCAATTTTCAATAAAAGGAATTCCTAGTAACTTCCAGAAAACTGAAAAATTTCTATTAATTACTCAGCAAATACAAGAGAACAAGGCTTTGGGTCAGATACACTTTCTAATGCACATCTATCCCTCTGAAACTGTCTTTTTGCCAGCATTCTGCCAGCATTATCTTTCTGCCAGCATTATCTTTCTGCCAGCATTATCTGGTTCACCATGAGAGCTCAGGACCAGGCACTTACATGGCAGGAGCAGGAAAAGTTTCCCCACCCCTAGGAGCAGGGCTGCACCTTCCAGCAGTCTCCAGTGACATCTGAAGACAGTTCATCTGACTGCCACCAGCGTCACAGGAAGCGCATTCCACTGAAACAGCGCTAGGAAACTGCGGAATTCCAGAGAAGTCGGACTTCTCAGAGCCACAAAATTCACAGTGTTAACACAGTGTTATTAGACAAAGAGCTTACCACAAAGAGCTTAACAATGGAATTGTAACAAAGAGGTAAAGAACAACTGTGACCAATGTGCTGAGGAACAAGCCACCTAAAACCTTTCTGGTTTTGTGTTTGTTTGTTTGTTTATGTTTTAACAAACACGCAAAACATAACATCACAGGACGTGCATGAAATTTCACATCACACACACTGAACACATGAACTAGGCAGTGGGGCCTAGGGTGGTGTGAGTCTGCTCTGCATGCTACTCAAAAAAAGCAGACCACCTGCAGCTTAGTCAGGAGGAGACTTTAAATACAGAGGATAAAAGGAACTGAGAGGGTGGTACAAAGTAACTAGCTTCTCCAAATAAATACTCTTCACAGCTGTAAACTAGATTTTGAGTTCCTGGGTAAGCAGGAACAAATCCTCAAATAAAAAAGAATGTCACACTAACTTAATTAATAGATATGTAGGAACAAAGAAAGGCTGACATTTCTATAGCAAGAGAATTAATGGTGCATGGAAGTATTTAATCCCAAATTTTCAATTAAATTTTCTGTCTTTCACTGGGGTTTTCTTGGTGGGGATTTTTTTTTTCAGTTCGTTGGTTTAGGGGTTTTTTTTGTTACAATGCAGACTTGGATATTTGTCAGGGTTTGGGAGTACCTAGATTTGAGAATTCAATGTAAGTGTAAAACAGCAAAACCAGCTCGACTTTATTCCATCTCTAAGCTTTCCCCACCCAAACCTTGGAGTTTGTTAGACACTCTTTCCCAGGCCTTTTTAAACAAAAGGCAATAAAACGTTGCAGGCAAAGCATTCTGATCTTAAGACACCATGTACAGTACTTAGAGCAACCACCCTATGGAAGTCTTGTTATTGCTGCCTATTAAAAAAGAAATCTGAAAACCAGAAAGTTAAAGCCTTGCTGCTGTGGAGTAAAAGAATGGTCTTTTTATGGTGTGCTACTGCTGCCTTAAGGGGTAAATCCTGTTTAGAGCAAACCCTAGAAACAAAAAAGCCCAGCATCACTGTTGTATTAAACAGATCCCTCTTTTTGCTGATTTTATGGCACACATAGAGCAAAAACCTCCTTATCAGAACAATTGCTCAACTACTTACTTGAAGCCAATTAAAAATGATTGTAAGATGACTTTTAAATTAAGGCTTTCAAGATATTCAACTAGCCAAGTAAACTGTGAGAGCCGGATGCCCACCCTCAAAAGTTTAGTGCTAGCGTCCCACCACCCACTCCCTCTTGTTTCATAAATAAAGTTCTTTAAGATTCCAGATCCCTGCTTTGATAGATGCAAGCTGCTTTTTGGGAGGATTGGTCTTTTTATTTGCAGATAGAGTAGGGGTAAGGGGAGGAGGAAGGGAGAGAGAGGAGAGAATCAAAGCTATGGAGCTTCAATTCGTGTTACAAATGGAAAAATTCTAGGCTCCTAGAAATCCCAGCCATTAGAAATTTTATGCCAAAAACCTAAAAGTGAACAAAGTGGAGAGGTAATATCAGTAAATCAAGTGAAGGTATCCATCTGAGGTTAACTTGTACCTTTAAATAAAAAGAAGCTTAGCTCAATTCTTTATTAAAAGCTGTAGTGTTGAAGCAGTGGGACTTCTGGTAATAGCAACAACCCTCATCTTAGGCTCATCTATATTTTTTAAAGGTACTTAGAGAAAGAAATCAATTCCTCCTCAGCTCTTTCTATATATATTTCATAAAAATTATAGCTAGCCAGACATCTTGGCTAACCAACAATGGGAAATAACTGGGGAAAGAAGCAATGAAGTTTTCCTTCCCTTTTTCATCAGTCTTTGAAAAGCAGAAATGCAGAAATGCAGAAAAGCAGAATGCACAGCAAGAAGAGACTAATGAAACTTAAGACACGTTAACTAATTAAATGATAGTGAATCAGTTTTACACTACTTGTAAATACAGGGGCCTTGGAAGATACATCACATATTAAGGTCCAGCCATTATCTGCCTTATCACCAGGCTGGAATATGGAAACAAAGGTTACCAGTGTTTTCAGTTCTCTTTGATAGCCAAGCACTAACTTTACAACGTGCAAAAGCAAGGAAAATACTCAAACCTAACCACAATGTGTATTTAAAAAAAACCCTCAAAGCACAGAAAAAAATTAATATTGAATTAAGGACTAAGAAACACCTTTTAAGAGAGCTCAAATTCTACTGTAATTTAGGAAAATTGACATCTTATAGTGCTGTTTACCATCAACAGCACAGAAACCTTTGTAGGACTGTTCTTCCACATTAGACAGAAGAAACACAAAACATTACCTGCTGGAGGATTACTACAGTAATCTCAAAATAGTTTTAAAAAGCGTGTTTTAAGATAACACATCAGAGGCTGTTTAAAACAAGCTTTAAACAATTCATCCTTTTAAAAAAGATCACACATGGATTGCTTGACATTTTGCTCACAGAACTGTATATATATTTACTGAAGTTAACTTAGCCCAGGTGAGGCTTGCATCCAAATCCCCATATTTAGCTGAATGTATTTTTAATGCTTTTCCCCTTGACCTTCAGGCTCCATTGCAGCAATTGTATTTTATCTATAAATTGGTGTTTAGTGCTGGTTTTTGTTATGGATAAAAACTTCAAGGTATTAATACTACAAGCTTTTTTAAAAAAAGTTATTGAACACATATTATGTTTTAAAGATATTTATGACAGAAGTATATTCATGTATGTATGTACACACATACAGACACCCACACAGAGCCTGACTTCCACTAGGGAGCAAAAGGCAGCAACCTTTCATCTCAAAAGAAAGTAATTTCTCAGCTACAGAAATAACACACACACACGAAAAAAATGGGCAGGTCTGGTGCTTTTGCCTTTGTTCAACTGAGGTTTTTTTGGTATATCTGCATTTTCAATGACTAGCTTACAGTCTAAGAAGTCTATGGTATAAATTTCATCCCAGAGTGAATTTTTATGATGGAGTTATAAACCCCTAAAGAAACAAGGTTTACAATGGAAGTGCTGACATAACTAACTATAGCAGCACTAGCAGTGCTTCTGTAATCAAGGCACATTATATTTATGAGGTAGGTAAAAGTCTGTAACCATCAATCACTGGAATCATATTGACAGATTCTAAGTTGAGGTCCAACAGAATTAATGTATTCAGCTTCTCACACCATTGATACAAAGAGGAGAAGTAACAGGCACTTTTATGGGCTTAGGCTTTGACATCTTTACAGAAATCAGTGAGGGGCTGTCTTGCTGAAACATTTCACTAAACTGCAGCCTCAGCATTTCTAGGCTTTGCACCAACCTTTCACAAAATGCCTGAGAAATAGATCATTCAGAAACCAAACCTTATTCACATAAGTGTGCTTCACGAGCTGGTCATTGCAAACATTAATTCTACCTATATCCACCAGACATTTAAAGTTATACCTAAGGATGATTAATCACCCAAAGAATATCCAACTCCTAAATTATAACTCAACATCCCTATATAAAACAATCTAAAATGTCAGCACCTCTGTCTTTATGATATCACACCGTTCCAATAATTCTGTTTTACAAGTAAATTCCTATTATACATTAATAAGTGCTGTTGGTGGCTAAACTTCATGCCTTTGAGTAATGACCAGGTTGAAGGCAATTAGGCCGGCCAGGTGCAGCTGGGTTAGGTACTAATAAAAAGTTTTTAAATTTTACTATTTCCGTTTGGATTTTGGGGATGCATTCCAATCTGCCCAAATTAGGGAGGAAATTGTTTCCATGTTTTCAGCTGTTCCATGGTCTGACTATTACTGACCGATAACCTGCACAGACTTTTTTTTTTGCTTGCCCACATACACACTCATGGGACCAATGTCTATTTTTCAACTTGTCAGAGCATCACAACTGGAAAACTAAGAAACTATTATATAAGTTTGCAGAAAGAGTTTCCAATTCAGCCAAAAGGGTAGCTGGGCTTGAGTGAAACTTGTCTGAAATTGGAAAATCTGGGTTGGTTTTCAAAGTCTTTATATAAAAACGCAGGATAAGAATTAAAATGCACTCATGTTATTTGTCATTCTTCCTAAAGCCTAGACCGTTGTATGTTTTCCATAACAAGTTAATTTTTTAAAATTACCTACCCACTTTTGTTTGGACTTTTTTTAATCAGGCTAGCTTAACACCATTTGTACTTATTCTAAAAGCCATGGTTTTATTGAGATGTTTGCAGGAAAACAGTGCTAATACCTGTGGTTTTAGTCAGAGGGGGAAGGCTTTCTGATGTGACACCACTGCAGGCAGCGTACAAGAGCTTCTGTGTGTGAACACACACACATTGACATGCACTGTCCTGCCCCCTTACATGTTTTCTTGTATAACTTTCCCTCTAAAACTCAGCCTGAAGCTGATCACAGACACCAACACACAGTCTGCTTCCAGAGGCATCGGGAAGCTTCCACACCTTCTCACCAGGATTTTCTCAGATGGTAGTGGAATCACCATGGAATTGAAGAACTGGGGGGCAGAAGAATTATTCTGTTCCCACCACAAAACTGTCTTGAGCTTTTGTATGGCCCTGAGCTTCTCACCCACATTATAAACTCATTCTCTCTCATATTTTGGAAAACAGGAGCCCAGGACATAGGTTTATTTTGCATTCTCACAGTAGCATTTGTTAATTTTCATTTTCTACTTGAAAACCATATAGCGACAGAGCTTGATTCAGGAAGGTCCTGAGCCACAAATTGCAGGTAACTGTGAGAATATTCTCTAGCTGGATCAACACAAGCTTTCCCCATTCCTACTGTCCAGAAAGGCATCCTCAATGAAGCCTGTCCTAAAATGCTGCTTTAACAGGGACCTTGGATCTGACTGACTTTGGCCATTTCTGATGAAAGCTCACAGCAAAGTGACAACATCGAGAGCACACTGCACCAGTGACTGTAGAGACACAGCTCTCTGCTTCCCAGTGCCCCCAGTTCAGCATTACAGGCTCTTCAAACAACTGATAATGTATTCTGAATGCTTTTTAAGACCCAGTCAGAAATTTAACCTCAGCAAGCTATAAAAGTCCAACAGCATTAACAAGAAGGCATCACTGGACAGGATTTCAACACAGCTAAGATGCAACCTCTACTCATTCCGAAGCTTTTGCACAGATTTGAGCTTGGGGGAAAATATCACGAATTTTTGAAACCAGAACAAAAGTACAATTCTGTGTACCAATTAACGTCCCCCCCCACCAATTAGTTTTTATAACTCTAAAATCTGAAATTAAACATGGCATACTTTCACTTTTTTGAAGGCATTGCTTTGCAGGCAAAATGAAATAGCAGTGCAGCAGATAAAGAGAGCTCAAAGAAAATTACTTGCTTTGCTTCCACAAGTGAGCAGTGACTTGAGGAGGGCAACACATAGATATTTAAATATGCAGAAAACTGCTCTGAATCACATGCTTTGCTACAACTGCCTGGCCTCTCAAGGGATTAGTGAAGTGTCACACACAGTCAAACTTCATCATAAAATGGAGGTAGAAAGACACAGGATATTAAAACAAAGCTCACTAAAAGATGTCAAAGCCCTTGCTTTCATGAGAATCAATAGGAACAGGTTCTTAGAAGCTGCAATATCTCACAATTTCTTGACTCTAAAGCATTTCCATTTGGTTTAAAATGTTCTTGAATCAAGATGTTCAAGAAACAGATCATCTAATACTGATTACACAGTAAAATGGGAACAATTATCAAAATTTGGGGAAAAAAAACGTATCTGTTTTCAAATGGAATCCTATTATAAAATTATTATAGTTGATTTTCCAGTAAGTCAGTTTGACAACACAACTGATTGTGTGACACAAGTGATACATGTGATCCTCAAAATCATCCCCTGTAATCCTGCACATTTTTAAATGCAGTTGCTTAGATTTCATCAGTAAACTTCATGCTAAAAAACATGTTATTAATAATAGTAATAATTACAATAAAAATAATAATGGTATTGGCTTGCAGACAGTTTTCTCAATTACTTACGTAAATCTCAAAATCGGTCATACTGTTTCTTAAATAGTACAGGAAAGGAGACAGTTTCCAATTTAAAGATTCTGAAAGGTAGTTACAGTACTTGGAGGAAGTAAGACTGCAAAGAAACCCACATATATTTAGCTCTGTTCATGAACAAACTGGAGGTATTTTAAGGCTTTTCATATGGCACCATCCCTAACTGTCCAGTTTGCCTTCTCCTACCAGTCCTGCTTTTGTCAGTGACCTCAGGATGATTATGTTTGTGGTGAAGAATAAACCCGGACTGTAAATAGAGCGTTGGGGCATTTTAATGAATAATTACAAATTATCTTTAGAAGCCTCACAGAAAACTGGAATCTAGGTAGCATCAGCACGTGAACGGAATTGCAATTTCCAAAAGAGAGTTAACGTAGTTAGGGAAGCAGAGTAGCTAGCAGCACTTAAAAAGCTAATATATTATACAATAATACACAATTATCATCAAACACTTATTATGTGAAATTAAAAGCACGTATGATTTGGAATGGAAAGCAGCGGCCGCCGGGAGTGGGAGCAGCGCCGGGCCATCCCCTGCCCTGCAGCGCCCTCTGCTGCCGCGCCCGCGGAAACGCAGCGGCTCCGCGCTCCCGGCGGGGGACACCGGGCCAGCATCCCTCCATCCCGGAGCTCTCCATCCCGGATCCCTTCGTCCCGGACCCCGCCCCCGCCCTGCAAACACACGGACACACACTTAATTCAGGCAGCGTTAGCTGTGGGAAAAGAAATGAACTGCACGCGGCGTCGCTCGAACGAATTCCTACCAGGAAATATAAACCTGCAAAACAACTGGTTCCCTGAGAGGGATAATCCGGCCAATTATCCCAGAATATAAAAATATACAACGAAGGAAGGTCAGACTTATATTTCCACCTGTTCACAAGACTCCATGTCCCATATTTCTTTCCATTTTTGGAAGTTACAAAGAATGCTAGCACCCATAGCCTTAACCACAGAAATTTAGGAATGCATTATTTTAAGGCCAGTCATGTTGTGATCCCTCCCTCCCCCCAAAAAAATTAATAAATAAGTGAACAATACAGACAGATGGATGCTTTCAACAGGATACTCTCATAAGGACAAGAGATTCTTTCAAAACAACACAAAAGGACAATAAAAAACTGCACTTGACTCCAAACTGAAAACACCATCCAAACTCCTTCTCCTGAAAACCCTTCAGAGTAGTTTGAAAGACTTGATTAAGCAGTCCACATGCCATGTGCTTCCCTCACCCACACATTTGGGCTATATTGGTTTCCTTTGCTTTGCCTTCTACTCCACAGGCACATGCCACATCTTGAAGAAAAAAATCCGAAAGTGGCTCGAGTCCCAGGTACCCATGTCCATGCTCCTCTGGAGCACTACAGAGGACGAGGCTGCTCACACTAAGCTAAGCACTTCCATGCTGAAACCTAGGAGCAGCCAGCACTGGTGCACCAGCCCCTAAATTACAGGGCAACACCATAATTCAGCATGAGAATGCAGAGCTGTACAATTCCCAGATTGCACAGGCAATCTGCAGGCAAGATGAAGTCAGCCTCAGTGCTCATGAAAACACATCCAGCCAGATAAAGTTCTGTCCCAGGACTGCTATCGGGAATCCCCTCCACACTCCTCAGAGAATAGGGAATGTCAGGAATATTTTGGGCCACTAACTACAAGACAGGCATTGAGATGCTGGTGGGTTGTCCAGTGAAGGACAACAAATGTGGTAAAGTCTGGAGCACAAGTCTTATGAGGAGGGTCTGAGGGAACTGTAATAGTGTAGCCTGGAGAAAAGTAGGCTCAGGGGGGACAATCTCATTCTCTACAACTGCCTGAAAGTAAGCTGTAGCCAGGTTGGAGTCAGCTCCTTCTCCCAAGCAACAAGTGACAGGATGAGAGAAAAAGACCCCGAGTTACCAAGTTCAGATTGGCTATAATGTAAAGTTTCTTCACTGAAAGCATTGTCAAGCACAGGAACAGACAGCCTGGGGAAGTGGTGGAGTCACCATCCCAGGAAGCATCTAAAAGACATGCAGATGTGGCACTCAGAGACATGGTTTAGAGCTGGACTTGGCAGTGCTGGGTTAAGGGCTGGACTCAATCTTTAAGGGTCTTTTCCAATCAAAATGATTCTAACAACATTTGAACATTTTAAAAAACTAAAAGATCTAAGACTACTTTCTTCCTGTGTCTCTCAAGTTTTCTGTAGCTACATGAGGTCATATATTTTTTCAATATTAAGACAACTTGTGCTACCAATGCTTGAGCAGAGATATTAGACATTATTCTTCAGATGGTTACAAATAACTTTAGAAGGCTAAGCTTATTACAATGAGCAAGCATTTAAAGAATAATATCTCCAAATTTAGTTACAACAGACAATTCTCAAATGACAACTCGTATGTGCTTGAAGCTGCAAGCAGGTGCAAGTACTTAAGGTATCAGGAATAATGAAACTGCTCAATCTGAATCAAGATCATGTAAGTATTTTTAATATTAGTTCTCTCCTACACTAAACAAAAGTGTACTTCCTTTCCTAAGCCAGGTGCATCTAGTAGAACATGAAATGTCTTCCAACTACTGCCAAAAGTGCTTTCACCAAGTGCCCCTTCCACTTCAGTAAAATATGTTCCAGTATTTTCAAGTTGTGTTTTTTTGCTTTTAGAATTATTATTTTCAATTGTATTATTTTAGTGTTTCTTCAAAGTTCCAGACAGCAAAAACATGACAGAGTCTTTGTAAAGCAGACAAACTGCTGGTGATGCCATATGAATTTCAGTCACTGTATTTGTATTTTATAATTGAACATCCAGGCAGTTCAGTAACAGAACAAAAAATTTAATAGAAGAGAAGAAGAAAGAAAGGTAGGAAAAGGATCCATTTCTAAAATGATCATTAAAGAATTATAAATAATGCTGTTAATTTAAGTGAGTTGATGAAAAGCAAAAATAAGTGAAACACAAGAATCTATCATTATGGCATGGCACACTCATTTTGATCTATCAGGCATGAAAAAACATTTTTATGATAACACTTTGCACAATTGTACAAAAAATTCCCCTTCTGAGCAACAAGGTAAAACATCCAGTGCATTGGTAGGGGCCACAAACCCAGGCTAAGGAGAGCAATAGCTTGGCGAGGAAGGCAATGACACATGGTCATACTTCACTGAAACACGTTATCCTTAAAAGTGCAGGAAGAGATTTTCCTTTGTTTTCCTCAGAGGATAGTAAGTGTGGGAAGGAAGCCCTGTATAATTAATGCCTTTTCTCCTCTCCTGCAAAGCTGAGGCTATCAGCTACATATGAAGATGATCCAAAAATGCACATGAAAATCAGTACTTCAAAAGTATGAGTTGCAAGTTGTGTTCTCAAGTTTTAACTTAATAAAACTAATGCTGTGATAGCCACAGCCATTAGAGAATGTATTTAATTAAAACATATTTCAATGACTAACTGCTACTCAAAATACAAAAGCTGAGAACTGACAGATTATTCTCAGGATGACTATTAGACCAGCAAACACTTGGGTCTTGCAGGATGCTCTATTCTTTGGCAGAAGTATCTTCACATCCCACCTTTTACTCTAGTGAAAGACACCACTGTTAAGGTATTTGGGAAGGGGTTTCACTTTATCCACAAAAAAACCCAAACAAGCAAGAAAGATGTTTCTCACTCTTAGTTTAAGCACATCACCTCAGACTTCATGGAAGAAGTCAGACAGCCAGATGGTTGTGCTGTAAATGCTTTACCACCATGGGTCTTTCCCTGTCTGTCCTCAAAGTTGCAGTAACTTGTCCATGAAGACAATTAAGTGCAACAGAATGAGAGCAAAAATAAGACCAGTATTATGCTTCATTAGAAATAATTTATTAAAAAAATATTGGAAAGTAAAAGCACTGCATGTTTCACTGGCCCAAGCACTTTCTGTCTGCCACGTCAATGTCTGAGGCAGCCAGAGCCATCACAATTACATGGGCCATCAGAGATGGGATTACAACGTATGTGGATATGGCTAAGCCAAATATGACCTTGCTGGCTGAGGTAGCAAGCCATGAAAAGCCTCTGCGTGCCTGAAAAGGCCCTAAGAGCACCAAGAGGAATTGCTCAACAGAAATGTTTTTCTCCAGAGCACTGGTAGTTTTTATACCAAAGGAAGATGTATTAAAACTGTATTTGGCTACATTATTCACACAATAATATTTACTTCCTGATTCTATTAGATTTTGAAAGTGCACTAATTCACACTAAATGGTCCTAATCTCAGGTGCATAGTATTTCAACCCCCAAACCCCTAAAGCTGCAGGTGATTCTCCCCATCCCTTTAGAAGTGCAAAGTTTTGCATTTTTGAAAGGAAGCTGTTCAAAAACTAACTGGAAGTCTACAGAAAGCACATTAAAGTATGAACATCACACAGTTTTTTTCTAGGACATTTTTTTCCTACACTCTTTAGGAGGATATTTGAAATCTTCATTTCCATAAACTGCCGTGAAAAACAGACACACAAGGTGAGGAGACAGAGTATTCATTGATTATTCACCTTAGCTATCTGCAAAGCTTCTCTTCCCTAGATAGGGCACTTCTTCTAAAATCACCTACCTGACCTTCATGTCTGAAGTTGTAAGATCAGAACTTCCTGTGCTCTACAGCTTAAAAATTACATACTTCATTGAGACAAACCTGCAATCCACCATAATCAGACTGCAGTTTAAGCTGATGAGAAAGGAAAGGCTTTTCATTACATTCAACACTTCAGCTGAAAATCAGGATTTTTTTTTCTAGTTCCAAGTGTAAATTCATGAGCTGAATCTACATGTTATTATAAGAGGCCCATTATCAGTTTGTGTGTATCTGCCAGACCCGCTGCAGCTGAGCATCTACTTTGACAGCACTTTGGAGCACCAGATATAAAAATATCCCAAGGAAGTCATAGAAAATGGGGAAAGAGAGATGGGGGAAGGAGTGATGGGGGTAAGGAGGTAGTGCAGCAATTCAAGTAACCTTAAATAGTTTTAAAATGTCATAAGCCCTTCACAATACTCCATCATTATCAAAATTATTATCAACTAATAATGTTTTGAAACAAGGAAAAAAAGAACTCAAAAAAGGAAAAAAAGAGAAACACCACCATCTTTTAACTCTCAGAAACTTTCTTTAATTTTGCTGCTCAATTCAGTTAAAGAGCTAAAAGAACATACCCAGTGCCTGTTCACAGGATATTTTTAAATGAGAATTATAAATCATTCAAACAAAAGGTTTAAAAGAAATCTAATGGTGATAAGGCAAAACCTGAAACAGAAAAAATCTCCATACAAATCCCTTAACAAAACATCTGTTGGTCTTCTGGGACAAAGTTTTTGATATTTGTTTTGCTCCTCTTTTTTTAACAAATGCATGTGAGTTTCTAAGGATTAATAATATTCAACAGTGCCAGGGAAATTAGTCTTATTAATTCCATTGGGAATAGTATTTCGATGTTTCTTTTTTAAACAATATCAGGACTAGCCAAGCCATTTCACATGATATCCATTAATAGAAATAAATTAAAAAGACATCCATCCTAATTTAGTTGAAAAATTATCTTCATGTATTTTCAGAAAGTAACGTGCACATGTCTGTCTGGAGGTTCAGAAGAGAACTGTACCTATGTAAGAAAACATTTATTCCCCTAGCAGGTCAATGAGAAAGTTTTTTATCACCTCCTTTATTTTCACAGTTACAATAAGATTTTGGCAATGGGACACGTGGCTGCTCTTAACTCTAGAAATAATAACATGAACAAATTTTAAAACCACACCATCTTAAAGCTGACAAATACAGTAAGAGTTCTCTTTGGTCTCTTAATGCTGCTCATCAAACAGTCCAAAGCATTCATGTTCTTTGACACTGATACAAAGTGAGGAAGTGGGATTTGATTTGCAGTAGAGAAGAAGCAGGGAGCACAGAGAGGAGCACACAGGCCACCGAGTGACTCCCAATTCCTGTTCAGTCCAGCATGCCACACTGCACTGGGGATTAAACACCAAGACAGGGGCAGTGTGACAAACCACCCCATGTGGCCCATCATAGCTGAGAGGTTCTCCTGTATCGAGGTATTGCCAAGAGATGGTGTGGCTGACTGCTGAAAGCTGTTTCATTTTAGAAATACTCTTCTCTAAAGCAGTACTCAGGAAATTTCTTTTGAAAACTCTCTTGATTGCTATAGACACAGCAGCTCAATTCATTGGAGACATGGAAGGAATTGGCCTGCAGCAGCATCTCAGGCCTTTTTTTAAGATTGGCTAGTAAAATATCTTTCCAACAAGTCAAAGAATGTAGAAGTTTTAAAAAATCTCATAGAAAGCATTTAAAGACAGGTAAAATAGATAATAACTAATGTATTAACCATACCTTGTCACAGCCAAGCCAGGCACAGACACCCTGCACAGCCAGGAGCTCCTGGCCATCACCAGCACAGAACACAGCCACTGAGCACTCTGCTCCAGCACCGAGGGAAGGGCAACAAAGCTCTTCCTGGGTAAGAAACTAAACCACACATTTCTTTATCAAAGACAAGTAAGGTGCCTAAACCCACTTGCTTCACACCCATGCTGCTGTCTTCCTGCAATTCTTCATTCTCTCTCACACACACACCCTTTCCCTGCAAAAAAATAACTGCCCATCATGAAATCTTAAATCTTCTGCCCTAACATTTGGCAATGCTAGTTACTCACTAAAATCTTACCACAGCATATATACATTTTTAAATAGAGTTTTAAACTCAAATACTCGCTTCACGAACTGAGCAAACAGAAGGAGCGTTGCAAGTGTGAAACGGTTCTTGTGAGGAGTCATCCCAAGCAGATGGGCTCCAAGCAGTATTACTGCCACACCACACCCCAGACATGCATTATGTGACTCTTAGGAGTTCATGTTATTAAGCAAGTTACTACTGACATATTTGCTGAGGATACATATCCTGAAATACAGAGAGAAATGGCAGAATGTTGCTGATGGGAATCAGCATGAAAGAAACTAAAACAGGCCAGAAGTCATCTTTGAATGCCTGCAACAGTAACAACATGGTGGAGAGCGAATTTTTTTTGGTTTTGCGGGGGGGGNGAAGGCTGTGACAGAAAAAAACCCTGAATTTTAATTCACAAGAGTCCAAATTTTTAATAGAGCACATGATTTTTATAGCAAGAATAAACCACTGGAAGAACTTAGCAAGTATTAAGATGACTGTATACTAGAAATATTAAGCTCAAAATCAGAAGAAACATGCTTTCATGAAAGCATTAGGGCAAAGAAGTCCTGTAATTAGTGCTGTGCAAGAGGCTCAGAGCAGATCAACATTGTGAAGGTCTCTTATCTGCAAAACAAATTTTGGTATCAGTATTCTGTTAAGTTGTTTGGACTTTTTTTAAATAAAAATTTCAAACTTGAAACAGATGCTACATTCAAGGGAAGAACAGACAGCTAGCTAATACTAGTCTGAAGCCTAAACATCAATCACAGCTGTACACAGTCACTTTTATCTGTGCCTCTGAGTTGGGATTATCTACAGAAGCATGTCAAACAGAGCTGAAACTCCTGCTGCTCAAACACACTATCAAGCCCAGGAAATTCTTACCCCACAACTCATGTCTCTGGAGCATGGGATCAGCCCTGGAAGAGCTGAGACTTCCCTCAGGCAACAGGAATCCAAAACCAGTAAATAAATGAATCAATAAAAAAGGCTTTGCAAAATTTAAAGCAAACCTGACAGATCAAGGAATCCCACTAAACGGAGCAATATTACTTGCCATCCAGTTGCAACAAGCAATGGTTTCTCTTGATGTGAGGTATCACCACAACAAGAGGAGTCAAAAGAACCCACATCATACAGGCATGAACCTCTTCCTGCCTCACTCTAAGCAGGCAAAACACATCCAACCTCAGCACACTTGTGAGCCATTCCCATGTCACTGATGACACATGAATGGCTGCACACAAGACAGCAGTACCTAAATGCAAATGTTTATCTTTCCCCTTGTGCATTCCCACACATACTCTCTGCACAGTGTTTATACCTCTCCTTCCCCAGAAGTCATCCACCTCCTACAAATTTGGGAGTGAGTGAAGCCAAAGCTCTAAACAGATGGCACAGATTTTGCTTCTTGACATTCACATAAAGACTTTTCAGTCTATCATTTGCTCAAAATCAGGCAGGGTTTGTTTTTGCTTTTTGTAATATGCTGTAAAGCTCTGCCAATCTTCATTATGGACATGGTTTAATGGTGGACCTGGCAGTGCCAACTTAACAGTTAGACTTTAAGATCTTGCAGGTTTTTTCCAAGGTAAATTATTCTATGTGGGTGAGAAAGATTGTCTAGATTGCTAGCAGCTCAGTTTTGCCACAGTGAAAAACCATAGCAAGGAGAAACTCTCCAGAGATGCACCTTTGTTTGTTCATTTTGACAGCTGTCACTGATAACAGTATTCAACAGTGTGAGTGCTGAGGCTGGAAACCCTTCTGATTTCCATGCCAGGTTACACAGGAAGCACATCCCAAAGCAGCACCTAACCCCTTGCAGTATTTCAGGAGTAGCTCATACTTCTGTAGTTCGTACAGAAGACCACTTCAAGGCAGAACTTGGCAACCCATGGCATCTTAACACACACAACAGTCACTTCCAAGGGTTGGCACTGAGTCTTGCTGTAGTTCTGTGTGGAGCAGAGTTATCACATGCTTCTCCTGCCAACCCAGTAAATAAACTTACCAAATATCCTCTGTAGTCTTGCCTATACAAGGCAAGGAGGAGGAAGCTCTTTGCATATCTATAGCCAGAGACAGGGTAACAAAAATCAAGGCATTAATTTGGCCTCTGAAACAAGGCTCTAAGTTAAGAACATCATAATCATCATCGTCATCATCAACATTATTATTATTACTATTATTCCCTAGACCTACTGGATGAACTAAGAATACCACCATGTTTGGTTCTACAACGCTTATTTTGGGATTAAAGTCAGGACATGGACTCCCACCAACACTCCTCTAAAAGTTACATTGCTGCCAGCTAAATTTGTCATATCAACCATCAGTTCAGGTAACCCACATGAGCATCAATATCTAGATCAGCACTTTCTTGAAAACCATATGTGAATTTGTTTTTCAACAATTGAGTTGCCATGGAGTTCTAAGAGCACATATTTAAAACACTGTGGCCAGTGTAAAATAATGATTTAAAGGCAAGAGTAACATGTAAAGTGCAACACCAAGAACAATGATCAGTGTTGGTGCCAAATGGAGAAGAAAAAGTACTTTTCTGTGTACCTATACTGAAAATGTTCCTGGTACCCAGAGTCCCAACACTTCTCACCCTGGGCTTCCATGGAAATGCTCGTTGGCAGCATTCCATCCGATGTACAAGACTTGGATGCCAACCAAACATCCTCAGAGTAATCAAACTGAGACCTTTAACAGTTAGACTTCCACAGAAGCCTAGTGCATGTCTGAATGCACACAAAAATGCAGTCTTTGGGTGTACCTGGCCATTCTTGGTCTCAAAGCAAAGCAAAAAGCCGTAAAAGAACTGAGAGACACCACTAACAGAACAAGAATGCTTGAAGGACCATGTGGCTTACAGAGTGCCAGCCTGAGAAAGGTCTGCTGCTTCAACACCAATGGTCATCAACAGTCGCTTGAATATACCAGCTTAGCTCTTGGGTAATGGTGTCGCTAAGGAACAGAGCTAAGCATGGCAGAAGCTGAAATATAGGCACGCCCACTTCAGCTCTTGAACTATGAAGACATCTTCCTCTTAACCCTTCCTTAAGAAGGTAAGACTACTGAAAAACAAAGAGATTGTTTTCTACATAGGAAAAAAAACCTCCGAAGACACAGTTCAAAGAGGTGAAATACTGTAAAGGGCATAAAAGGAAGCAGAAATAAAGGCAAGTGAAGCCAGGTGTTATTCATGCTTGCCTGCACAGTAGATCACCTCACTGAAATAGAGGGAGCTTTGCAAATGGTACCAAAATCCCAGGTAGCTGCCTCCTCTATAACCAGGCAAGAACAAGAAACAGCAGCTGGCAAGAGGGAAGGGGAGAAGAAAAAAAAGAAAATAAAGAGAAACTTTTAACCTACACCTGGGGGAATCGAGTCTAAGAATCTTAATTGACTCAATTAAATCTGCAGAGAACAGACATACTGTAAATATTAGAACTAGCTTGAAAAAAGGAAGGCAAAAAATCCTCCAAGGCAAAACATTCTTTTATGCTATCATCTCCATTGTGCCATGCAAGTCAGAAGACAGAGATTTGCCCCAGGGCTGTATTAAGGGTTATGCTTTGTGGTTTACAATTTTGATATGCCATTTCTGAGGTTTCCCAAGATACCTCATGGGAGAGCAGGATTACAGAGTATGACAGAAACACTTGTTCTATTACAGAAGTTCAAATCTGAAGAACACACAGTATATTGAACTGTCAATCCATCTGCCCATTTTTCCTGTAAAAGGGACAAAAGAAAGCAGAGCCTTTATTTCTTTTTTTAAGCTACATGTTGTGACTTGGTTTAATAAACCCCACGAGGGTTTTCTCTTTAGTATGTTATCAGTGTAATTAAGGGGAGTGTTATGTCTGTTTTTATGGTGGTACCACAGCTACATAAAACCTACCCCAATAATGGTACTTGGCCTTCTGACCAAGGAGAGAAACACCTCATGAAATGGCATCATAGCCACAGGGGACAGAAAGCAGTAAGGGACCCAGCAATCCCATTCTAAAGTGCATCCTCACACCACACATTAGCTGGGGAATTTTAACATTTCAGCTCCAGAAACATACACTAAAGTCATGACAGAGCATATGAATACTCAACAAATATTGCAAGTGTCGGCCCACTCAACAACAGAGGGAAAGACCTGAGTTTAAAGAAAGGGATTTAAGACCCATGTGTAGTTTATGAACTGCACAGTGGAAGTTTACCCTCAAAAAACCTGTTATCTAAAACAGATGTCGCCTTTGCAATGCTCAATTTATGATAAATTGTTTTAATATTTATACCTAGCACAGGCACTGCAATAAATCAGACAAGGGCGAAATATAACGAGCATTCCAAAGCACAGAAATTACACGCTCCCGCTCTGTGAGACCCGTTTGTTCGGAAAGCCGGGGGAATAAATCTCTAGCGGTGTTTTTCTTCGCTGGCCGCCTCACGAACTACGAAGCCAGAGAACTAAAACCAAATGATTGCGGGCCCCAGCGAGAGGCGGGCTGGGCGGCTGGGACGGCGCTCCCCGCTTTGGGCGCCACGCGGGGGCGCCCCGGGAAAGGGAGCTCGGGCAGGGAAAGGGACACAGGTGAGCACAGGGGTGGGATGTTCTTCGCGGTTTAAATACTTTATTAACAGTCTGATTTAAGTTAGTTCTTCATTTTGCAGAACCCCCCCGCCCCTCCGTGAGTCCTGATGGAGGCAGACCACCCCCCAGTCATCATAACCATCTGGATGCTCCTTTCTATCGGCACCAATGTGGATTGTCCCACAACCACAACAAAACATCTGAGTCACCCCAGCAAAAACATTACAGGGTAGTTTATGCACGGCCATGGGCAGCATGCAGAGAAGCTTGTTACAGTCCATGGTGCTGATAACACCGAGGTGGTGGGTTCAGTCCTTGTAGGAGCCATGCACTCAAGAACTGGACTTGATGATTCTGAGGGTCCATTTCAACTCAAGAATACTCTATGAGTCTGCATATGTAAAAGATGTAAAACACAAATTTCTGCCTGAAACATCTTGCTGGTAAAGACAGCAGGTACCCAGGCAGGAAAGCAGAGCCTTCACCTTCTCAGATCAAAGGGGACCTGAACTATTTCACATCGAGGAACAAAGGGTGCCTCTCCTGAAATGCTGTTTCTGACAGGCTGGACTCTGGGTAAGAAAGTGGTTCGCTTCCCATGCTACCCACTGCGCACAGAGGGTCAGAAAAAAACCAATGGAGAATAATGAGAATGGAGAAAATTGCCTGACACAGCTTCAGAACCCACCAGTAACTTTCAGAAGTTTCTCACTTTTCAGTTGTGACATCACAACCCTGGAGAAGGCCAAGCCAGCTCTGCTTTTGGGTCACATGCTCTCTTTACCAGGCATTTGCAACAGGACCTACAGTCCAGACTGCCAGGGAGCCACAGCAAGCAGGGGGAGCTCCTAGCTTTTAAATCTATGGACTTTTTGTTTTACTTTAACAGTTCCCTTAAACAGATTTCTACTGGCAATATTCCAAAATCAGCTTAAAAAAATAATCAAGAAATCCAGCCACAAACAGAACACCACCATCCCCCAGCATAAGAAGGCTTACATGCTGTTGGAAGGCACACTGACAGGGACTTTAATAAGCAGGGACTTCATGTTCTAGGTGCATTTTGCAATGGCTTTTCTCAATGACAACCTGAAAGAATGCAGAAGGATGAGAATAAAAGCAGCAACGAAGTCAGAACACTGAAGAATCCTCTACTGTTCAGTTTTCTCCAGCTCACTTGCACAGTTTTGCAACTCCTCTCATTATTCTGCTCTACACAAGTGGCAGCAACAGCAACCAACAGCTGAATGAACCAGAACACTAAATTTGGCTCTATTCATCTAAAAAAATTCCCCCCAACTGAAATCTACATTCCATTTGTTATCTGTGCTATTTAACCACTGAGGATTCTCTACCATAGGGCAGTGTTTCAGTGACAAGCCTGTGCTACAGGTAACATTTGCTGCAGAGCAACTCAGTCTAAAATGTGAGCAACCTGACTGAGGAAGCAGAGATACCATAGCTGACATGTCACCTTGATAATCCACCGCCTGCTGGTGCCATAGGGACTGGAGAGGGGACTGTGCTTCTGGCTGCTTTTGGCATCACCACAAATACAAGCAACACCAACAAAACTGAGATCCACTTGCAAAAATTGAAACAGACACCAGACATGGGAGACATGCTACCAGAATGAAGTAAAAAAAACAACAAACCTCAGTCTAAAAGTAGAACCTGTTCAAGTAAGTGATCTTTATGAAACTGCAGGTGTTGTTGTGTTACATTATTTGCTAGAGCAAGCAGGCAGTTCATTTTGTGCCAGGCCACCACCAGTTTGAAAACTTCTGTTTAGAACAGCAAGAAGTAGTGTCAAAGCCTGGCAACTCCTTGAGACTGGTATTTTGCTTTTTCATTCAGAATTAGCAGCAGAAGGTAGCCCCAGGTGCAGACACCGAGAGGTCTGAGGGATATGTTTTAAGGCAAGAGGTACAACACACTAAAAGATCATCTTCACCAATTTACACAGCTACTTTGGTTTGGTTATTACCATAATAACCTCACCTGAACTCAGCGTTCCCTTTGAGGAAGCTGGACCTACATGAGTTCCTTCCAAAATAAAGGACTGAGTGATCTTAATAGTCTGTGATGATGCAGTGGGGACAGCTTGAGGAGAGGCAGCTGACATATTTCCCCTACACCAGACAACCTCAGAGCCAATCCACACAGGTTCCCAATCTCCTAGGTGCCTCAGAGTTCACTGGCTTTTCCCAGGCAGGGCACAGGTCAGGAAGCCCTAAGGCCTGACAGATACTTTTCTTGCCTTCACAAGATCCCAAACTTGATTCCCAGAGGCAGCAAGCAGCCTAGGGAGTGAGACGTCATCTCTGCAATTTAGCTCTGCCACTTTGGATACAATCAGCTCTAAAAGGTCTGTAAGTGGTATATGTGCCAAAAACTCTGAGATCACAGACGTCTGTCTGTGACGGTGTAGACACCAGGAGTCAGGAGAGAGGACACAGAGTAACAAGCTCCACCAGCAGCTTCCTGGGACCTGGTGCTTCTGGGCTGAAGCATTATTTTTGCAGTCAATCCAGAAGTAAAAGGAGTATTGCCATCAAAAGGAGATACTCTGACAGCACTGTTTTCAGTTTAAGGCTTGAGGCCCCAGCTAACTCTGCTTCACAGGCAGTTCATACACATGGCACAGCTGGCAGTTTAGCAGATACTCTCCCTGAACACCTGAAAACCAGCCCAAAGAGGGAGAAGTTTATGTGACTAAGGACAGAGAGTGGTGGTGCCAACTCAGAAGACTCCCACATGTCTCAGATCAGGGTCTCCTATATATTCTCATACATAAGAACTAGATTCCAGAGTGAGGATTGTTTTCATTTTTATGCTGGGCTGGAGATGGAAGTAAAACCAAGTAGTTGAAATTTCATTGACACGAGAGTTGTGCCAGCTCCAACGCTAACTATTTCAATAATCCTCTTTTTTCCAGTTCATTCAGGAGGCACCCAAATAGTTGGTTGTAGAGGGAACAAAAAACCTTGATCCATCATCAGTCTAACCAAGCACTAGAAAAGTGAGGCATGAGTACAGTCACAAGATGATGTCAGGCACAGTGCTGGGGTCCAGTTCATTTCCAAATGAACTTCAAAGCCAAGATCAGAAGAAAAGCATTAAACACTGTCCCATAGCATAGTGGTATGCATCAAAACACAGGGAGCAGCCAGTCCAGAATCCAGAAGGATATACAGAAGACAAGCTGCTGGACTATACCTGCTCCTGCTCCTCAAAGTGATCATCATCACTGACTAGACACTGTACTGGGGCCTCCAGCCACAGAGTCATAGAGCACAGTCAAAGCCTGGGCATTTGCAGTAACTGCTGCATTTGTAGGGACACACATTCTGTGAAGGAGTTGTGGTTTGTCATTCATTCTCACACTTCATGTTTCTGCCATCATTTCACACACCAGGACCAACTCAAGTGTATCAGCAAGGCAGGAAGGACAGATAGAGCTGTCCCCCTCCACCAACACAAAGGCAGGGCAGGCAGCTGCCCTTCTTATTCAAGAGAGCTCCCAAAAGAGCAGGTAATTGAAAAGGCTGCCTTTTCTGCTACATGGGTATGAAAATACAATTCTTACACACATGCTAGGGAGTATTTCACAATTGCAGTACACTTTCAGACAGCCTCATATAGGCAGTCGATATAAAAATACTGTTAAATAATCATTTTCATAGCAGGGTGCTCAAAATGACTCTCTTGGAAATACAGCAAGAGAATGACAAATAATGATTTAGCAATATCAAGTTCAGCAACCAGCTCAGCTTCTTTGTTCCTCTTAGAAAAAAAGTTCAGATTATAATTTGAACTCCTACAAAGGAACGAATATTATGATGTTGATTTAACATTGCATTATATCATAAAACACACACACCTAGCATTAAAATGTAAATTGGCAGAATTTACTTTTGAATGAAACTGAAAAAAAAAAGTTTTGAGTAATACCTTAGGAAGCCAAAATTAAATACACATTGGTATTGGAATACAGTAAACACCTGGTGAACAGTGTTTTGCAACTTCATGAAGACAGAACAAAAAGTCCTCTTTCTGTCCACTCCCCTTCTTTTTCCAGCCTACTCTCAGTCATCACGTACAAATTATCAGCCATTTTCAAAAACTTGTGCTGCCTTCTGAGGAAAAAGCTGCAGTGTCACAAGAAGCCCAAGAAGATTACTAAAAGCTATCAGCTAAACATTACTAGAAGTGACATAATTTTCCTTGTCATTTCATCCACACATGGAATTCCATTATTATAATGAAGCCAACATATATATATATAGGCCTTGAATAACCAGCCTTCTTCCCCTCCCATAAACTGAAGACCTTGGTGAAGCACAACCTGCCTGTAGTACTAATAATGTACATGACAGCTTTGGAGAGGTCAGCTCTACACTTTACTGAGATTTAAAGTTTTCTCTTCTCTTTCTGCACACCCCAAAGTGGCCATGAAGATGAATTCTACATATGTCTATTTCTAGCAGAAATACTGATGTTGTCCCATCAGAGTTCAGGAGGGTAAACTGTGTCCTTCATACCGATTAAGCTGCAACATTTTATGAGGATGGAAGTTGGAAATCTCTTTGCTTTCATATTAGACTATGTTGCAACCATTCACAAAAAATATGCTGGATCTCCTGAGCTGTACAGAGTTCCACGATATATTTGAATTGCTGTTAACACTTAAATACCAAGTAATATGAATATCTGCTTCTAGGGCTACACAGTGATGTTTACCTCCAGTGAAGAGGCTTAACATAATGGAATACTCTGATGAAATACAGAGATTGCATACTCAAAAAATATTTCTAAAAAATTGCTTCTCCCACATTTATAGTAAATCAAATAGGTCCTTACTCTTAAAAACCTGATGACTGCAGTAAACATTCAAGGCTAATTTTTTCCACTACATTAGGAGTCCCCTTTGGCTGTCCACTGCTGCTGTGCTTTTATTCATTCTGTGATCAGATACCCAAAAGAACTTAGCCTTACTAAAATCATGTAAATCTCTGGCTGCCAGCAGGCAGCAACTGAGCCATCACAGGAAACTCTCATGAAGGAGATGCCTACAAACACTAGGAAATTTAACACAATGAACACAACTACACACAAGTCCCTGGGAGAAAGTAAATCCCTTAGCGTTACTTGACAGTAAGCAACCTGAATAATATAAGGAGAGTTCTTTGAAACTAAAACAAAGCAGCGAGTAATAAAATAAGTGGCTCTACAAGTATATAGTAATATACAGTCTTAGTAAAGCACATGTACCAATTCCTGGGCTTCCTTCCTGAAGATAACCCACAGTGAACATATCAGTGAAAGTACTGCTCTATACTCAGGAAAAGAGCTATAAAGAGGTTCAGAGATTGTACTTAGATCAACCTTAAAAAAAATTGAACAGGGAGACTTTACTACTAATACAAAAATTAAGAGGTGAACTAGTAAGCTGACCTTCTTAATGAGACTCTGCTGGGTCAAGTAACCTATATAAAGAAGATGACAACACAATTTGCATTTCTGTATCCATTATTAGATTATTCTCTTCCTTCTCAGAAAACCAGTGGGCAACAGACAAACTGAAGTATGACAAAAAACACAGACCAAGACCCAGAATAAAAGCTTGGCATGTAGAATTATCAGACAAGAACATTTTTTGTGCATTTCCATGACTGCAAAATCAGACAGTGCTTCGATCTCTAGTATAGCACTGTTCAGGGATAAAACAAAACAAAATCTCACATCTGTTAACAGAAGTATAAGAGAGTCATAAGCATCCACTTAGCACAAGCTAGTAGTACACCGTGACCTTTCACTACATAACTACATCCTACAGATCATAGATTCAATGGACAGCATCCCAAAAGGCAAGTGCATGTGCTTTTTGAGTACTCTACATAAAACATGGGAGCAGTGGAGGGTATTAAAGTTTCCTGGAAAAAAACCTATCACTTAAAGTAATACTTGAACAGAACTACTGGATGCTTTTGCCAAGTGATTTTTGTTATGCTTTTTGTTACGCATCCCACCTGAGACCCTGGCCACACCTTAAGGCTCTAAGGCTTCCTACAGGGACATACCCATTTACAGGAAGTTTCATGCTGACAGCTTTAAGTTCATTCTGTCTCCACCAAAACTTCATACTAAGTTATGTATGAAGTTAGCATGAAGTTATGCCTTGAAGAGAGAGGAAACAGGACTGAAACACACAAGGTCTCACCTGTGCATGCACATCATGCTCCACAGCAAAGTCCTCCTTACTCTGTTCAGATTTGCTCAGTTTCCTTCCTAGAGTCAGAGGCTCCAAAAGCTGCTGAAGAAATGCAGGTTCAGAGCTACCAACACATGAAAATTAGGAATATGTAAATGAGAATTAGCTGCCTGAGCTCTCTTTCCAACCACACTGCACCCCAGAGGCAAATATTTTATTTTTTTAAGACATATTAAACGAGTTGTGAGAAAAAGCTATTTTAATCGGTATTTTCCAGTAAGGAATGCAACAGGTGCCAAGAACTGAAGGAAACCCACATCTGCTCCGCTGTGACCGTAGGCCCTGCCTGATCAGATTTTATAATATGTGTTTTGCACATGCATGCATTACTTAGAATCTGAGGAATGCAGCCCATACCACTGGGAGACCATAAAAATATAAAGAATCTGCAGTCTTTCCTGCAGTGTGGATCTGGAATGCCTGTGCTGTTTAAGCAATGCTACAATAATAGTAGCCCCAAAACTACTGTCAATATGATTGATTTCAGTAGCTTTCTCACCCTGGCCAGAAAGCTGCAAGGTTTACACACCATGCTGAGACTTCTAGCTCTGCACACAGGGTAGAAGCCCACCTGCCTACTTCACTTGGCCACGAAGCTGGAAAGATAAGAATAACCACTGCTTTTGGGAGGGATTAAAAGGGGATGTTATCAGGCCAGCTCTCTTCCTGGCTTTGCAGAAGTTTGGGTGCCCAGAGATGCTCATGAGCTACTGACATCAGTAACAGAGGCTTTGTCTAGAGAGCTCACCAGCCTCTGACTGACTGCCTTGAGGAAAGCTTTGGGGTACATGAAGGAAGAAGGACCGTGGAGCTACAGTAAAATTGTATTCTGCCTGGTTCAGCAGGGTGGGGAGGCAAGAGAGCCTCCATTTGGCCTTGTAAGGAGCTACATTCCTTCACCTGCCTTGTGGCAAGTTTCGGGGGATCGCCACATTTATATGCGCCACACAGATAATGCACTTGAAATGCTTTAGGACTGATATGAATAGGAACTATTCTTCCCTTTAATTAGCATTTTTGCCAGATGAACACTGCTGTGAAGTGCCAAGCTGTGGAGTCCTCCTACAAGTTCTAAAAGATACACAACAGACAGCCAGAGCGTATCCAAAATCAAAAGATTTCCTTTTGCAGCTACAATTCGTTTTGCCCACTTGAATGAAAATAACAGTTATCAAAATGATCACCCAAGATAAGTAAAAACCAGTGTACTACATAGACCCTGAGAGGTCACACATAAAACTGAATTCCTGGGCAGTTGCATAATGTTCTCTGAATGGTGACTAACATTATAAACATTGACCACAAAAAAGAAATGCATTAGTGTACTTCTGAAGAGACAGCTTATCATAAGAAGGTACAGCATTTATGAGGTTTTTTAAAAGTCAAACAGCTGATCCTACCTCTGATCACACACAAAAAAAGTAGTCATGGATGACTGTTAGCCAATTTACAAGAGAATTTCTCCAAAACTTCACCTTAAGGTATGACCAGTAGGAAAACTATAAATCTCGAAATATTGTAAAGATGTAAGTTATACTGTTTGGGTGTCGGTGTTCTTGTATTACCAGATGAATTGCCAATAGAAAGACAGTATGGATTAAGGGAAAAAATACAAAAACATTGGCTTGTTTCCTAGCAACAGCTCAGCTAAAATTACTTAACAGTTCTACTCAATCAAATGTAAATTTGACTATGTTATCCCTTAAATGTTGATTATAACAGGCCTTTTCAAATGCAAATTCAGTGTGTAAAGTGAATGTAAACGTTGACAAAGCTGACACCAAAATCTCCTGATTAACATCATTTGCATGTACACAGCAACATTATTACAAACCTTCTAAAGACAGAAGGAAATGAAAATTGGAGAGAGAATCACCTTCTGCATCATCTCATTCTTTCTCGATTTAGGAGCAAAACAGACAAAAATGTAAAGCCTTTTGGATTGCACGCAAAATTCCAGCAGTTTAAAAGTGCAACACAATAAGCTGTACCTGAATGCTATTCCTTGTGTTGCTAGCAAGTACAATGGGCGAAAAGCTCTGGTTTATTTCTTAGTTGCAGAACTTGAGAATTACACATATAGCACAAACAGACTGTAAAGACTGTAATACCATGAAGCCACTAGCAGCTTGCAAGTTTTCTTGCCTCTTTTACCTGCAATTCTTGCATGAGAAAAACAGGAGGAAACGGGGGAAAATGATTCTATGTTACTCCCAAAGTTTACAAGTTTGTTCTTTGCAACTTAATCAACTCTGGGATTAAAGACCTCAGTTATGTGTGCATTCACGCAAGGCCAGATTATTTTTGCCTAGAACATGTAGAGGAGGCTTCTGAGAGGATGTTAACACGTTTCTTCTTGTTGCAGCATTTCACAATATGGGTACTGAAGTGTATTATTTTACAATAATAGGCACTACATCAGGCTGATTTACCACTAGTTAAACAGAAGTCAACAGGAAGCTGAGAACAGATGCAGTGTTCCTTCAGCACAAAGCAAGTAGCCAGACTTACCCTTAAACTGAGAGTATTTTTCAGTAGAAACCACCACCCTTCCTTCTTAATCATCTCAAGAAGTATACTGGGCTGAAACACAAGATTTTACATCTACAGGCACCACACAGACTTATCTTTGGCAATAGAGGTTTTCTTTTCCATACTGATGCAGACAGGTACCCTGATAGCTTGCTCTGATACACACATCCTAGTTCAGCACATTGACATGATGAGAATTTGCACAGCATCAGCTACAGGAGTGCAAAATGAAAAACTCCGCATTCACCAGCCACGTCCTAGTCTTTCATGGTGCTATGTTTTTAAAGAAAAGCAGAAACACTTTCCTCTTTCACTGCACAGCTTCTTAATAGAGTTATTACAGGCCTGTTGAGGATTATCTTTTCTACCCTGGATTAGAGTTGCTACTTAAAGTATTTTAAACAGGACATAATCCACTCCCCCCTACACCCCCAAGTTGAAAATTTTAGCCATGTCAGATCCTAAAAGTTTCTAAGAAATTTCTAAAAAATTAACAAGCACAACAGCTAAGTATTAGGAAGGCATAATCAGTGAAATGTTTACATCACTATTAAGCACACATCATACTCGTCTCAAAACGCCAGTCCCATCTCAAAATTGTACTTCTGGGACAGAGCTGAAAGCAAATTTTGGACTTGGCCTAAGGGGTACAAAGTAAGAGAAACCCAGGAAGTCACAGGCAAGAATACTTCTTCCTCCCATGCCAACTCCTGCCTGCTACCCCACTACTTTCTACATGCCAGAAAGGTTCAAACTCATGTTTGTAACAGAGTCCAGTTTTAAAGACAGAGCTCACTTCCGGAGTGCATTCTGATGACATATATGCTGGTTTTCTTCAGTAAAGCCTAAAGAAGGAGGTCTACACCTTGCCTCACTGATCCTTTACCCTTTTGCTGCACATTAGCTGCTCCATTGAAATCCAGCTTCTGATAGGAGAAAAAAGGAGAGGCAGAGTTTTGGGAAAGTCTTGAGAAACTATTTTATTTTTGTTTGGAAACTTTCCAGAGGCACTTTTAGTGCCTTTTAGTATATACACATGAAAATTAGTACTGTTCTCTTCTTATTAATACATTCTTTCAAGTGACTTTTACAGTCTGGAAGCAAAGGTCAGTTACACTGTGTTCCAAGAATCCACTACAGTAAAAAAGTAACATTATTTGACCATGTGTTACTATACTTAAACATACAGGAAAATAGTCTTTGCTCTTATGACTGTCTTGGACTAGATGGATAACAATCCCATTTTTACAAATGATGATTCTAGTTGGAACCCTAAAAAAACCAAACCTTAAATACCTACACCACTGACTTAACAGTTTACCATAAAAAATACCACTGGGGTATGTGATATGGCAGTGTGTGTTGAAAGATCATTTCCTAACTGGGCTGTCACCTCAGAACCCTGACATAAGAGGTTGGGAGTTCATACAGTGACTGAAAGAGATGAAGCAGTAGTTGTTGAACCAGCAAGACATTGCAGTTGGGAACTAAAATTAATGACTCGTATGCAACACACAAGCTCCTGGAGAAAAGGCTCATTAACATGAGAAACATTTGCTACAGAACAAAACTATGTAAACAAAACAAAGGCAAGATGTGCACAAAAAGTTGTCTGTTATTTTACACCATATGGGCTATCACAGCCAATGAAGTTCCAGAGACAAAGATTCTAAACAACTGAAACTTAAAAATCAGCTAAAATGAGTTGAATGCAGACAAGGAGCCAACAAGCAGCCTTCACTGCTGTACAGAGACTGTAATAGAAAGCAACAGTCTCATAGGAATTCTCAAAGGAATTCTCATAGGAATTCTCAAAGGAATTGTTCGGCCTCATGTGAGGTCCTATGGACACTCCTAAAAATTAAGAGTACCCCTTTTCACACCTTATGATACACTAGGATCCCCATACTCAGGAAAAATTAAAACACCTTAAAATAATCAATGGCCCTACTGTTACAGGAAAAAACCAAAAAATTTATTCTGAATAAAACACCTGAAGTCTGTAGCTGTACATATAACCTCCTTTCACATATGCTTAGTGGGATAATTCAATTCAGTATACTTACAACAATGACAGATGTCAAAGTTAAATTAAGAAAGTTTTATTACCACTCATCACACCCTTAAAAGACCAGAGCAGGTGAAGTTAAATGTTCCTCCTTGAGTTTCATATGTAGCAGAGAAGTGCAAAAACCATGGTAAACTTAATGCTGAAACAGGAAAGTGGAAAACTATAAAAAGAAAGATGAGAAGAAGAACTAGCTCAGATTAAGACAGGGTATTTGACTAGGACTTGGAAACATCATAGAAAATTAGTTTTTAAATATCTCATATTCTTAATAGGAGATCATATCAGCTCTTTCATCTTGTAAGCTAACCTCTCTAGTTTTAAGAGAAGAAAAGGAAAAAATCCCACACATCTCTGACTGTATGTGTTGCTCAGGAACAGAATGGTGACACAGAGGCATTGCCCTGTCTCATGACTGAGACAACCTCAGAGAGTCACTGTTCATGCTCTCAACACAGGCTGGGTATATGTGGTGTTGGGAGGGGCCAAACCTAAACTAAATACTCATGAGCACTCCTCATGACATTTTTAACTCTACCTGGTGGCCTTCAGCCAGACCACAATAAGCTCTGATTTATAGAAACTACAGTGCATTCATGCCTGTGATTTCTGCCATAGCTTCTTTTATGAGCATAAGATAAACTACCTGGTTTAAGACTAAGTAGCTTCAGCAAGCCTCTTTCAATTAACCAAATACTACAAATACACTCCATTCCAGCTACACCATCTAAGAAAGGCAAATGCTTATCTGGTATTTATCTTAATGTGCACAAGCATAAGCACACTACAAGAGTACAAGGATGGGGAAAATGAGAGTAATTAAGGGGCAAGCTGCTCACCAGTGCCCACTTTGATCTTTAGCAACTTGACAACCGAACTTGACACAACTTTCTGGGCGAAAAAGCAATTCATTCAGGAATCATAGAATGGTTTGGGTTGGAAGGGACCTTAAAGACCATCTAGATGTCCCACCATGAGCAGGAATGCCTTCCACTAGGTTGGTCAAAGCTCCATTCAGCCTGGTCCTGAACAGTTCCAGGGATGGGGCATCCTCAGCTTCTGGGAAACTTGTCCTGGTGCCTCATTACCCTGCCCTGTAAAGAATTTCTCCCCAATATCTAATCTAAATCTACCCCCTTTCAGTTTAAAGCCATTACCCCTAACCCTAGCACTACACCCTTGCCAAAAGTCCCTCTCTCCAGCCTTCTTAGGGGCCCTCTTTAGTAAAGGAAGGTGCTATAAGGTTTTCTGGAGCCCTCTCTTCTCCAGGCTGAACAAACACAACGTCTGTGAACCTGTCTTGATTAGAGGGGTACTCCAGCCCTCTTGTCATCTTCGTGGTTTCCTCTGGACCCAATCTAGCAGGTCCAAATCCTCCTACAGTTGGGCACCTGAGAGCTGAATGCATTTCTCCAGGTGGAGTCTCCACAGAGCAGAGGTCTGCTGCTTTTGTTGCGGCCCGGGACACATTTGGCTTTCTCTGGGCTGAAGCGCTCAGTGCTGGGTCATGTGCTTCTCCTCCACCCACACCCCCAAGTGCTCCTCTGTAGGGTTAGTGTCATTCCATTCTCTGCCCAGACTGTATTTGTGACACAACTTGCCCTGACCCATCTGCAGGACCTTGCACCTGACCTGAAGCTGACGAGGTTTGCACAGGCCTGCCTGTCAAGGTCACTCTGCATGCCATTCCCAGTGTGTCCACAGAACGAAGCTGACTTATTGCCCAGAGTGGCTGCAATTCCTTCGTGCTGCTCTTCAGGAGCTCTCCTGCTGACCTGCAATCCATCTCCAGGCTCTGGGCATCTCTTGCTGGCACTGGCATCCAACTGGTAGGAGTAGGATGGATGGAAGTTCCCATCCCCCAGCAGCTTTAGTTTAAAGCCCTCTTCACATCTTTTAAGACAGCTCTGTTTTAAAAGAACTAGCTAATCTGTTCTTACTAGCTAATGTAATCCTTTACCCCAGCATCAAAGACTCCATTTAGCTCAGTTCTTGAAGTTTATAAAGAACTGAAAGGATACATGAGGCATGGAAATTAAAAACAAAATAGAAGAGAGGAAGCAGGCTTGCTAACTGCAGGAAATAGGACTTTTTCTACAGTATCAGCCCCACCACTACTTATGTTTTATTCATCAATTCTACTTGCAGTTTTTCTCTTTAGGCAGAGACAACCTGGCAGCACAACCTCTTTGTTACTCCAAGTCAAATATAATCCCAGATCATTTGAAAAAGAGATGAAGCACTCCTCAGACTCCTATTAGAGACTCAGTAACATTGCCTTGTTACCCATCCATGGTGTCCATCTCTCGCTCACATTCCCAGGGTTAATTTCTGCAGAGTGTACTGGTCCAAGCACACACAACGGAAGCCAAATCCTATCACTTCACAAGAGAGACAGAGAGGCAGTTTACTTTTGCTGACCTCTAACCCAGAGCCATTTCTGCACTTATCTGAGAAGCCATCATCCCTCTTGAAACTGTGAATCCTTGCCTTCAGCACACTCCTGCTACTCTGACAGTCTCAGGAATTTTACTCACTACATACAATATCCTTCTGGTGTGCTGTTACTTCTCTCTCCTACTCTCCACCTCCTTCAAGACACAACTTTTTAAATTACTTCTTTTCAAGCCAGGTTCAAGGATTACTAATGCTATATTACAGCAGCTTCTGGTTATCAGTGTCATGAAGTCAGTGATTTGCTGCCAAATCCATGGAGCTACAAGTAAGAATGTGTAAGAGAGTCAGCAAGTTCTACTGTAATGATGCATGGTAAAGTTGTTCAATGTTTGCTACCTCAAAAGCTCTAACCAGATAAACTTCAGAGTAGGAAAATTTTAAAAGAAAGGAAAAAATCTAAACTGAAGAAATATAAGAATATGAAATTGAAAAGATACCAAGAAACAAACAGAACAATTAATAAAAATAATAAAGTCAGAAATGGTCTCACAGACGCTGCTATGAAATTAAAGCTCACAGACACAAGACAAAGCTTAGAAGTTGAAATACATGGCTGCTGGGATAAATATCTACAGCTGTCCTCACCTGCCCTCATATTTGAACTGTTTAAGATTTTCTCCTTCAGAACCAAGATGATAGTTATCAACCTGAGGTAGTTAGCAAAGCCTAAACAGCATGATTTGAGTTATAGAAAAAATAATGTCAAGAGTATAGTTATATAGTTATTATATCTGTTAATTAAAAAAAGAAAAAAAAGAAAAAAAAAGAAAAAGGCCATCAGAAATAGAAGGTATTTAACTACTGTCTCTAGAGTAAACCCCATTTTTGAATTCTGTGATCATGCCTCTTTGAACAGAAAATTCCACTTCAGTCTCTTACCCAAACCAAAACCAAAATATTTATTTACATGTCACATATTTACATGCAGACAAAGGAACCATAAACATCCTTCATACATGTATACGTTTGGGTTTATGTATTTATGAATAGACTTATTTACGAGCCTAGATCTCCTGATATCTTCACTGGAATCTTTGCAGCAGAGAAATCATTCATGTTCCATCCAAAGGTGTCATGGATGATCCAAAGGTTTTGCTTCTGAGAGCTGCAAATTAAATGCAAACCCCTTTCCTTCCCACACGCCTCCCTGGCATCTCGCAACAGCTCTTGTAAGGAGAAGATCCAGCCCTGCCACTAGCCCAGGACTGGTTTCACCTCTCTGGTTTGGTTCTCCTCCTCCACGGTTTGCTGAGCCATCTAATCCTCGCATTTCTAAATGGAAATAACACATTGCCAAACACTAATGCTTATTACTACAGTCAACCAATTAAACTGTAATTCTACCATTATTATCCACCAACACTCTTCCTGCTTAAGTGCAAGCTATGTTTACTTTCTTACTGAGGAGCTCAAACATTTTCTTTCACAATAATGTATTCTCTTCCTCCTCCCACCTAAGCCAAGGTGAATGCTCATGAATCAGACCAATAACTAGAACGTTTTCACTCCTACATTGACATGGACAGATGCAGAAAAACTCAGAATTAGTATTTTCACCAGTTTTAGGATCCATAGAAAGATTCTGCAAAAAAGGAAAAGGTGGCAGAGATTTTAAAAAAAACAACCAAAAAAACACCCTTCTTCTACACCCTAAACACAACACCACTACATAGAGTTGATATTTTATTATCTTCTCTTTTACAGTGTATCACTGCTGAAGCTAGAATTTCCAGATCTAATGAACCAAATGAAATAGCAACAATGGAAGAAATTAGATGGGAGAACAAGTAACATGGCTCTTATAAAACCTCAGACACATTAGCACTGTGTAGATAAAAATATTTTGGATTTTATTCCAATCTGCTCTGCAAAAATCCTCTCCCTTACCCCACAAAACAGAATTTGCACCATTAATGCTGGTTCACAGTTACACAGAGACAAAAACATGCAAATTCCACTTCTACACTGTATTTAATAAACAGATAAATTTCCTCTGTGGTCCATATATAGAGTGTTGGTTACCTCTCACAGATAATGATTTATATGTTCACTTATAGTCAGCTAAAGCAGTCAGAAATAGCAAATAAAAATACAGGACTCCTAATCCTCGATCCAGCTCAACTATTTTTAAAACTGGATGCAGAGAAGTTATGGAAGTTGGAAACAACACAGCAATCTCTATCTAGTGGTAAGGCTCTGGTGATTTTTAGAGCTCATTTCTGGCACCTTTACTTCTTCAGGAACACTGCATATATGATGAAAAGGAAAACTTAATCCCGACACCATGTATTCACAGCTGAATATGGAGTGCAGTGCTGGTAACCCACACTCAGGAAACACAGAACACTGTTTTCATTATCCTATACCAGTTCAAAATAGCATCGTTAAGCTGACACCACAAGTGTACATCACCAGGAAAAGACTGTATTTATTTGAAAATCTTTACTCCCCATCAGAGGACCTCTCTGTATATGCTGCTCCCTCAAGACTTGAACTGATAAGAATCAGTCCCAATCACATATGCACACTCAGCATGAGACTATTTGCAGATCACAAAACATGTAGGAACTTGCTGCTTCTCAGGAAATGCCCACAACTGAGTCTCAAATTCAAGACCAAATGTTAAATATCACAAAATATCACTGTGCTGCTTATCTAATTCCTTAAACTGGGAACATCAGTGTGGTTATCTGCGCACTTGAATGCAATTGACAAACGTGCACTTCACAGCATATCTCATTATTACTACATTTTTGTGGCAAGCAAACATACAGATGCTTCTCTGTTCTCCTCCACAAAAGAGATCTTCTGAACTCTGCACCTGCCCAGGACAGCAAAAACGTTATTCAAGTGCTATTCTCCTAAAGTAACATCCTTACAACACATTCTAAGCATCAGAAACAAAGTTACATCTAGACAAGTTCCCACTACATTACCAAGTCCAACAAATCCCTAGGCATGCATGTTTTAAACACGTTATCCAGCGTAGAAACAGCTCTGTGCTCTCCTCTGTGCCATATCCAGACACAGCATCTGAGAAGGGAGGATGGAGCTGCCTCCACTCAGACCTACCTCTTGCTACCATGTCTTCTCTTTCCTCAGGCCATCAGGTGGGAAGAGCTGTCAGGCTCAGTTTAGTCTGCAAAAGTACTACACTTTAGAACCATGGATCAGTTTTGTTTTACTGAACCATATACGTCAATTATAAAAAGCACACAGGACCAACATGAGACACCACAACAGACCACCAGTTTTCAGAAGGTGATGAGGTCAGCACCTCCTAAATACCAACCCCCCTACAAAAGTATTTATGATGATTATGCAAAACTAAGGGTACATGTCATCCGCCAAATCACTGGGTTTCCCCTCTCAAGGTAAAGAAAACTGTATCTACAGATACAGGAGAGTGTTGCAAACAGAGCAATGAAACAGTTGCACTTTGCACATCCCTAAGCGGGCTTGGGCTTGGACAGCCCTGCGATCATCTACACCATCTATACATCATCTAATGGGAGGCACCAGACCCTGCTGGTGTCTCAGCATCAGCTGGTCTCTCCTGCCCATACGATGGCTCACCAGGAGGTATCACACGGGCAAGCTGTGTTTCATGGAACTTGCAGGGATATATGCTCACCCAGAAGTATGTTCTGCCCACGTAAACTTAGGACATGATTGCTCAGTAGCTCTTTTATTTGTAGGAATCCTTTCCCTCATCCCACCACACAATTATGACACCACACCAATGCGTAGAGAGCAACGAGACTCTACGAGTCTCCTCATAGAGAGCGAGGAGGACTGTGAGACTTCACCTTTATCTTCCTAGTAATCAACAACATATGTTACTCCACTGCACTGCAAGGACACAGAGAGAAAGCAGTTCCTCTGCCACGGTCTAAACCACTTTGGGGCTCAAAATACATAACACAGAACAGTTCAATGTGTTTTCAAATGGGGGCTGTCTCAGACACTTGTGAAACAAAAGTCTGTCTTGGAAAAGGAATCCAAAACAGGTTTGTATCCACCCAAATTCAAGCGTGAAACCTTCTGGTAATGGTCTTAATGCTTATAATCTGCTTGTTCATAAAATGTCAGGGGGAAAAAAAACACAGACCAAACTCAAAACAATAAATTTTCTTTCTTGAGTGCTTATCATCAGCTCTGCCTACTGGAATCTAAAAACCACCATCATGCAAGACATTTGGTTGTTTAACACCAGAGGTTCAAAAATGGGAAGGTTCAATGGAGTCAAAGTGAGGAAATCAGAGTAAGTCCACATAAACAGACTGCCTCCCAAACAAGCTGTCATTAACAGGTCTGTTCTACTAAGCTACCTACCCACAAGAAGGTAGAAAGCAACCAAAGTGTACTCAGAAAGGAAGACTTTTGTGATCTTGACAAGAAAGGTGTTCTACTGTGCAACCACTGGTAAGAGAAAGGGAGGGAAAAAATAAAAAGAAAAGAAAAAAAGGGAAAAAATGGTAAAAAATTAGTTAACAGTAGCAACAAAATAATGTTTGTTTAGGAAGGATGGGCTACCAGCCCAACATTTAACAAATCCTAGGACTCCAGAAAGGATGGCATTGGAACTGACCTTAAGAGAAAGGCTACAGTATTCCTTGAAGAACAGGAAGAGGTTATGTTGTACCTGGGAAGGAGATTGCTTACTTACCAGGAGTGCTTCATAGCACCCATTCAGTAACAGAACCAGTGTTTTGGATTGAGCACTCAGTGCTCAGTATCCTGAGCAGGAAAGCCAAGCACAAGAATTCAGCTCTCAGATATCTAAAGTTCTGCTTCAAAATGAAAATATAGAGGGGAGTTATCCACATCCAGATCATTAATGCAGCTCTTCAGGAACATGATCTACATAAAATGAGTTAAAAATCAGCAGTGTGACAGGTCACCTGCAAGGAGGGAAATTCAAAAAAGGTCATGAGGTAGCTTGAAAAGGCAGCTACAATAACCCATAGAATTGATCAGACATCAGGATGTATTTAGTAATATAAATAAGAAAGGTTTTCAGGATAAATTAGATAAGGACTTTGTAGGCAATGAACTAAGGATACTTAAAACATCCATTAAGAGCTCTGAATCTCATCAAGTACATGTCTCAAGCAGACTGCTTGAACAACCCCAAGCATTCAACCTTAAAGTGAGTCAGGAAAAAGAGTGGCCTGTATACTTGCTCCAGAATTAGACTTTGTCTGCCTAGCAAGAAAAAAACATGGATTCTTTTCAAGCAGGCAACTGTCCAGTTTATGAGATTCAAAAACCAAGACCTCATTTTGGAAAGCAGACTCCTTTGTTTTTCACAAACTCCTTTTCTCCCTTGCTTCAATTTCAGATTTTTTCATCTTTACTCCTTGCTATATTCTGCTTCTTTATTTTCTCATAAAGGCACCTTCTCTATTTATATGGTTAATACAGAGGCCTGAACAATGCAAGTACAGTATACCCTATTATGCCTATGTTCAGTGTCCTATTCCTCAGCTACAGCTGCTCTACAGAGCACCAAAAATAAATAAATTAGAACAATCAGTATTCACAAGAAAAGAAGGCTTTGAGACTTTACAGGACGAAGCAGCTCAGTGGTTCCAGGACAGAAAAGCAGCAGCCATGAGAAAGGCTCCAATCAACCACTCATCTGTGGAGCAACAGGAGGAGAGAACAGAACCAGCAGTCAGAAAGTGAGCAGCAGGTGAGCACAGACACCGGATGGAGATTTCTAAACTTCGTTTTTTTTAAGCAGTAACAGAACAGTAGGCAATTTCTGATTTCCCTACAAAGCCTAAATCAGGTGCCCACCAACTCCACACAGCATGCACCTGTAACACCTTTCTAGGTGGGTACATTCCATGCAAAGGGTAAACCACTTTGGGGCACCAAGCACCACGGTCTGGGGTCTGTGTGTAGGTGCAGCAGAATGCTCTGCTGAGCATAACTCCTTATTAAAAGCTAAACACTGCTGCACCAGAGTTTCCTCCATGTAGGTATGGGATTTATAATTTCCTTAAACCACCAGTCAGCCCCACCAGGGCTTGGCAGGTAAGTCTGAGTGTTAGGTGATGAGAGGGGTTGAATAGTAGTATAGAACAGAAGAAAGATGTAAAGATTCAACTTTGCTCCACGGGTCGACACAGACGAGAAAAAAATATTAATTCCAACCCCCGGGGTTGTATGATGTTTTTTCAGTCATGAAAGGATGAACAACCCCTCACAAGTGTCTTCCCAAAGTACAGATATTGGAAGGTTTGGGTTTTTAATTCCTACCTCTGCAATTTACTGTCTTGTATCAATTTCCCAAAACAGATCTAGTATGTGGGCTCTTCCCAACCTCCTCTCTTCACTTCTCTCTTCTTCTCCTAACAACCTGCAGCTTTGCAGGCTTTCTGAAAGAAGCATAAACCTGGTCTTCAATTACAATTAATATGTTTAAATTACATGCAGAAAGATCAGCATGAATTATTGTTCCTAATTATCGATATAGCAAGTCTAATGGCACACAATGAGTGCATAATAAATTTTAAATTATTACACCACGCAAGCTGTCATACTTTCTAGAGAGCTGTATACTCAATTCTGTGCCATGGTTCTAGCCACACAACACCACAGAGTTTATGAGCAAATACTAACAGGCTTTCAATATGTATGCACACCTGCTACTACAGAAGAAGCAATTGCAAAACTGTGTGTTTGGGCTCAATCTTGAATTCATGAGGTATCAAGTGTTTTTAGTAGCCACTTACACCACTGTGGGCAAAACTCCAATCCTTTCCATTATTAAGGGGTTGTGCTTTGTGGGGCACAGCCAAGGGATTTGGTTTCCAAATGCAGATGTTATGCCTCCCATACAGGCAGGGTCAGAGAAAAGGCTTTCCCTCATTTCCAGGAAGTTTGGTGGTAGTAAGCAAGCCTGTGGCTGGAACACTGTGCCATTAGCAGGAACAGAAGGGTTCACTAACTGTGCACCTACTGCACTTCTGACATCAGTGGGATCAAGGAGAAGGTGACAATGCTACAGGAATTACATTTTCTATTTAAAGAAGAAACAAAGGAAGAAGTCAGGTGACCACTGAGAAAAAAATGCAGCTATCAATTAACCCAGTGTATCTCCAGAACATTCATTGAGTTTATAAATGCATGTAATTTTTATTACATTTGTTTCAATATATGAAATGCATTTGAGGCCATATATACAATTCAGGTAGAGCAAAAGCAGATATAGACCCTCTTGCCTGTCTCTTTCAGAATAATTTCTAACTGAGAGTTATGAAAATGGCTGTAGAAGTAAAATTCTTCGGTAAAAGCTGCTCAAAAGCAATTTTTTTTATTCCATTAAAATCCAACCACTTAATATTAAATTACAAGAGAGCAACCAAAAATATCCACAGAAGGTAAAAGCAACAAATACCTTTTCCCCATCCTGTGCATTCAATTATTGTTACATACCTGAACAAGCACTTGGTATTTACCCTGGCTCTGGAAGCAGGTTTAGCAAGCCACTAAAACTTCCTGGCATATAACTATGTCCCAGCTCATAGTATCCAACACAGACTTTATCTCCCCACTCAATCTGGTCTAAAGAGAGCCCTGGGTGACTGCCCCATGGTAACTGACAACAAAGATGAAGTATTTGCTTTGTTCTGATGGCAGGCTCCTCACAGTCACCCCCCCACCCAAAAAAAAATCTGCCAGGAAGAAAGGGCTTATTCCAGATACATGAAATGAGAACATGAGGCACAGGTAGCTAAATCTCTAGACAGCTCTCCTAAGACAGAGACCAAAGTCTGGTGCCCCTGTCAAGCCCAGCTGTTGAAGATAAAGCATGAGGACAGATATGGCTACAGTGTGAGCATTTCTTATCTGTAAGAGAGTATTTATCAATTTGTGAGATCTTCTAAGGTAAAAAGAAAATACAGTTATTACCAATGCTATGACTCTGTGACAGGAGTCCTACAGCACTAGAAAGCTTTTCTCAAGTACAGCAAGTGCTCACAATGAGCCCAGGAAAATGAAGACTCCCTAGAGAAGTGCTGTGAAATGAAAGTACATACAAAAAAATCCATGTAGCATTATCTTCCCACCCTCCTCACTCACCACACCACTACCTTGCTTCATAGAGCATCAAGCACTTATAACTACAGTAAGGACCACAGTCTTCCTAGTTCCTCCCTGGAAGGATCTGCAACCATGGATTTTACTTCAAACACATTTAAGTTTTCCTCTTCCTCCAAACACCACAGTAGTTACAAGCAATTTTTAGTGAATTTGTTACTGTCAGCTGCCTGGTCCATGCTGCCACATCCATGGCACTCTGCACTGATGAATAACCTCAGCCTGGGCACACAGAACAGCATACTTCTGAGCTTATTCCCTCTTCTGTGCTGCCACTGCTGTGGAAATTTTGCACTCCCCTTCCATCTTCCTCACATTAACGTACTTACTAAGTGAGCAGAAAGCTCTTGCAATATGTCCCAAACAAATTTATTGCAAAAAGCAATTATTTGAAGTTTTCCTTAGTGTTTTTTCACACATCTTTCTCCATAATCTACTCTATGCAAAAGGAAAAATAAAAATGTTCAGACAATGTAAACCTGTCTCCTCAGGAGAAAGGCTCTGTTGATACCCCCAGAGCTTAACAGGATAAATAGAAAAGCTCCCTGGTCCCAAACTGAAATAAAGATGAGTATGTGCATGGTTCATTGTTATTTTCTGCACCAAAACTGAGATCTTAACAACTCTCCAATCACCCAGTTAACCCAGTATAACAATCAGGTAGTAGACTATCCTCAACAGCAAGTTATACAAGCTGTAACGCTTCTTCAACATATTCCTACAAAGCCACCTAAACTTCAAGGGCTTCCTAAAAGTTTGTCATCAGATTTACTTGTATCAATGTCAGTTCTTTGATCTGAAGACAAAGGAAGCAAGGGTAGACTTCAGTAATCTGGTATGCAGCTTTCACCTGCCAGCAGGCAAATATCTGAAGTCTACACAAAGCCTTTAAATGAATTTTGAGGTCATTTCCACAGCCCTGATACATACTCTGATGAACATACACAGCAGGATCACATCACAATAAATGACTGAAATAATTAAATAGTGTTGTTTTCCACACTAAATGCCTCTAAGAGGCTGAGTTAAGGTTTTTGTATCTCATAGCAGTGAAGCTGGACCTCTTGCATCTTAAATGTACCACCTCCCTGTTTCTGGGTTATGGCTTCTATCAGGATAATTCCTAGAAAATAAGACAGTGACTACATTACACTCTGCTGAAGAAACAGGTGATCCTCCTTTCCACTTCACACTGGGTTATACAGAGGTTCAACTTTAACTCACAGAGCATTTACTATCTGTCAAAATAGGATGAGGAAAAAATTAATTTCCATAAGGAACAAAGACATTTGTAGCTTACTCAAGCTTTACAAAGCACTTTAAGCAGGTATCTCAGAAGTGTGCAAATATTCTCTAAAACTATAAGACGATTTTGTTGGACAAGTTTCAGTAATGACAGTATTTCAATATGAAAGTGCTCAGCTTTTTGAAAAAAAAACAAAACTTAATAAATAAGATGGCCTTTATTAGCACACACTTCAATATTTCTCAAAATCAGAAAAAATATTTCAAAATTATCCACAATCAAGTTCTAATCTCTTTGTCCTTAAAGAACTGATCAACTTGGCTTCCAAATCCCATTCAATTTTTCCCTTAAGGTGGTAAATGTCTTCTTCTATGTCTACTCCATCCTTTGTAACACAAAATGGAACATTAGAAAGATACAACTAACACCTGTATTTAAGTCAATTCAGTCTTAAATGAATTACACTCTGAAATGAAACTGCACAGTAATAATATACACCATCCTGTGCACTGATGAGAGACACAAGTGCAGTGTCATCAGCATCTCTGGTGAAAAAATCCATTCCCCTTGTTTATCACAGCACAAAGTTAAGAAGGAGTCTTGTAAGAATTCAGGGAACACAAATATTAATAGCCAAGAAAAAAAGCATTAAACCATCAACTGGAATATTTCTTCTACTCTACAGCTCTGAATATTGGTCCCTCATCTGGTAACTAAAGTGTAATAAACCATACGTACTCTCCCAAAGCATTTCTAAAAATCTCAAGACAGAATTAGACACTGAGTAACAGGAATTGGTTGTTAAATTTTTAATGTGAAGTTATTCACTGAAACAAGTCCTTTAAAACCAAGGACTCTTTATTGTTAAACACAGCTGATTTATCAAATCAATTCTCTAATTGTCGCCATTTCAAATTAACACTAAAATCTTTGTCTCTGCCTTTCTCAAAGTGTACAGAGCAGCTATTTTCTTGGATGGTTATCATCCAAATTTTGAATAATTGGTGCTTACTAGAGATAAATAAAATTAATTCTCAGTGAAAAAAAAACAGCTTATTCAAGAAAAATAACTATAAATAAAGAAAAAATAGCACATTCAGGGCAAAATAAAATGTTCACTGCAAGCAGCAGGCCTGTAGTTCTTCCTTCTTCTGCACTGAAGTATTCTGCAGCTTGACACAAAATATTTTCTGATTACTTGTTTGCATTTGCATTATATTCTAGAAAGGAAAGAATGGTAGATAAGATTGTCTCAGGTTGAACAGATGTTTCTTCATCTTCTGGCATCATCCCTTCCTCAAATTATTTTTTACTACTCAATTATTATTTTTTATTAAACAATTTCACATTCCTCAAGAAATGAAGTGAATAAAATTATTTGACTGGCAGCCACCAGATTATTCTACAGTTCTCATAAGAACTGGAGATTAACTATGAAAACATCCTCTAAAAGCCTGAAGAGCAGAAATGATAATCACTGTAAATTTCACCACAAAGGTAACTATGCCCTACACAAGTGAAGTGTAGTGCCACTGCTACAAGTTACCTGATGTTTCTTCAGGTTTTCATTTTCCAGCTCTTTTGGAGATGTGCTGGCATACAAGAGGAGCAATCCCTGCCAGTTTTGTGAATACAGCACTGCAATGGGCCTCACCCAAGGCCACTCCAGCAAGCAGAGGAAAAAGGAAAGATCCCTATCAGCTTTATTGAGACCTTCAATCTTAAAACTGAACCTTCAAACTTAAAACAGAAAGATCAGTTTGCAGCATTTTCACAGATGTTTGCTTTCATTCCTTTCTTCCCAGAAAATATATCACTCAAGCTTTATAACATTAAACACTTTATATCTTATCTTCCATGTACCCAGTGACCTCAGAGCAAGAAAAAAACCTCATGTCACAGAAATATGAAAAAGTTATATTTTAGTCAAAGTTTAATGACAATTTCATTTTCCTCCATATGATCAATATGTTCTAGATTTGTTTACAAGAGTCTCATTTGCATTTTATCAAAATTTATATTCAACCCCAAAGCTTAAAAGAAGCCATACTTGTATATGCAAAGTTATCCAAAACCCTGCTGTGCTCAAGATTACATGTGGGGGGGAAAAAAGTGCTGATTAGATCTTTTAGTCAAAAAAAGACTTTATTTGATAGAAACGCCTTCCTGAGATAGAAGGGCCTTCCTCACCATACCAACATGCAAAGCAAATAACCAACATCCTTGGAAAACAGAACCTTCCACTTCACTGTGAAATGTATTTTAAATAAGAAACAAAAACTACAGTTGCAGAAGTACTGGGCAGAGGATGAACTTCAGCTAAAAGCAGCCATAAATGTAGGAATTTGCTTTCCATGAACAGTAATTAGTACTCCCCACTGAGGTAAATGCACATAATTGTTTGTTTATTTTGCAAGGACACACATTCATGCACATTACTGGCAACTGGCTCTGTCCTCTGATTTCCAGATGCTGATGAGAGCACTGCATGCACCCAGCTGCCACATCACTCCTGGTGTAAAAAGCCTTAGGATAAGATCTACCACCTTTCCAAACCAGCCAGTCTCAGCTCCAAATGTTAAATTGCACACTGAGCAAATGCTAAGAGAAAGTTACATGATGGCAGCCACCTAAATGATGTTCACACTCTGTGAGGAGCTCAGCTTTAAGTGAACACAATCTGTCATACAGACTTAGGTTTTCCAGGCCTTCCATAGATGCTTGTGTGCAGCCCCTCATCCTCACCTTTAGCAACATTCAACAGTTGCATCTCCTTATGCTTGTTTTACACAACATGCAGTCGGCTCCAATATAGAAGCTGTCACCTCTGTAAGACTGCACTTTATCCAAGATGCTGCTGGAAGTCTGGGCAGCACAGCAGTGGGGAGCAAAGCCCACATTTCAGCAATACCAAATGCCATTTTAGCAGGTGCTCACAGCCAGCTCATCATTCAACACCTCTGACTATCAAAGTGAGGACAACACACCGTTATCACCATATCTGAGAAAATACTGAAAGGGACATCTTTAGGAAAGGTATGTGCATTCAGCCAATGGCTTATTCCACTACTTGAGCTCTTTGCTGGGGAATCTGGCCCCTTGACTGTATAATATTAAGAACTGAAGTCAGTGATGGCAGCAGATGTCAAAGCTACCACCAGACATGGAAATCCACAAGCCTCTTTCTCCCTCCATATGACCTGAACCTTCCAGATGGGTAGTATTTTATATAAGGTTTTGGTCTGTCTTCTCCAATTATTTTTTTATGGAGGAAGTTTTATTTTTCCTGCTAATCCTACCACTTACAAAAGCAGCTGCCTCTGCTCCCTCACAAGTACTGTTGTGTTGCAGGATCCATCCTAGGATTTGGGAATCACTCAAGTTTGATGAAAAGCTCCCAGTTCCAACAGTAATACTACAAAAATACCCCACTGAAAGCAATCCAACACTGGGACTTCTTGCAAAGCTGTGATGAAATGTCCAGCGACAGTCGATCATCTTCTCGCGCAATTACTGTATGAGCAGATGGTCTTTTCTTTCTCCCTTCATATTCTAGTATTTCAGTGCAATACAATTATCAAACTCTGTTGACAGGTAAGAATGTATTCAGATTTATCTTTTTTATCTCTTCCTATCCACTCTTCCACCTCTTCTAGCCCACCATATTTTGGACACTCATTTCATTCACATCTATTTCCTCAATGTTTGATGAGCCTCAGGAGAAGCAGGACTGCTCATATCAGCCAAAGAGCTACAGAAGTCCATACACATCAGCACTTCTCATGAACCAAGTGAACACAATAGAGCCTCATATAAACAGCAACCTCACCTGATTTTGAAGTATTTTACTAAAAATACCATGCAAAAAAATTAAAAAAACTTAATGGATGTTGTCAAAACTTGATGAAGAGATTCAGTTTAAATACTGACCCTTCAGCATCAGAGTAAACTTCATCTTAGCAACTTGGAAACTACCTGAAACTACCACTCTAAAGGATGCACCATAACTGCAGGCAGATTGAGGAAGAAACAAGTTGAGGGAAGGGGGAGAGGAGGGAAAAAAAAAACCCCTCACAAAGGTGTGACCCTCTGTACCTCTTGGACTTCTATGAACAGCTAAAAATGCCCCAGAAGACTTAAATGTATTTTCAGAAACACTGTGTGGAAGCAGTTGTGCTGGTCCCAACATAATAACTGAAGACACTATGGACTATTGCAGAAAAGCAATAAAGCTTGCCATGTTGCCACAGCTGAATATTTGGCAGTTCAGAATTGATAGGTTTGGGGGTCTTATTCCTCCTCTCTGGACATTACCAAGGAAAACTGAGTCCATTCCATTCGACAGCCTGAATCTGGCTAATTGTAGTAAATGTGGCCTTCTACTCATGTACCAGAGATGTCAGAAAAGTTAACTAAACTACCTTCAAGGGGTCAGAGCAGACAAAACCGAGAGGCAGGGAGACAGCCTAGCAAGGCAGGCCAAAAGCACCTCTCCTAAGCACACTTGCAGAGAAGGTAACAGCACTCCAGGCTGCTTGGACAATGTGCTCGTAGAAAAAGCTGACAGAGAAGCATTTACAAATCAGCAGTTTCAAATCAACATTCATTTCCAGCTGTGAGCCACAGAAAATGTGAATACACTGTTTAGTAGTATTGCTATGGACTGCAGAACAGTCTCTTTGCAGAGGACACCAGTAGGGCCTGGCCTGCCTTATAAAGGACCCCAGAGCAGTGCTTCTGAGTGAGCCCAATTCTTCACAAGTCTTTGATCTATAAATGCAAAACCCAAAAAGCAGCTGATGTGCTGATGCACACCCAGCACCACCTCGGAGTTCAATACTTCAACCAATGGTCACAACTCACCCAGATTATATGCACTGATACTTTTTCAAGTAACTGGTAACTTCTTACTTGGTCACTAAGATGTAGGTGGAACAAAAACCCCAAAACCACACCACTGTACACTGAATTATTTTATTACAATTTCATTACAATTCTAATTATTCATTAGGATTATAACCAAAGAAAGCAACTGTGGAATTGCTCAGAAATGCCTCCAGAATGCTACAACAGTGTTTCACAGAATCATAGAACAGGTAATCCTGGAAAGGACCACAGTGGGTCATCTGATCCAACCCCCCTGCTTAAGCAGGGTCATCCTAGAGCACATGGCACAGGATTGCATCCAGATGGTTCTTGAATATCTCCAGTGAGGGAGACTCCACAATCTCTCTGGACAACTTGTTCCAGGTGAGCAACCATCCACATGATAGAGAAGTTCTTCCTCATGTTCAGGTGAAAATTCCTGTGCATCACTTTCTTCCTATTGTCTCTCTTCCTATTTCCTTATGGTGAGTTTTTTTCCCAAAGGCTGACCAAAAGAAAAATCCCTTGATTACATGTTTGCTCCCACTTTTCAGATACACAGTAGAGCTCTGAGAAACAACCACATTCCTACCAATGCTCCACTGATAATGTGAACGATTAACCTATCCCGTGAAATGTGGCAGAGCAGCAGCACTGCAGCAGCCACAGAGCCTGTGCCATGTGCACCTCCCCACACACAGCTGTGTGTAGCATCAAGTTTCTTATCTGTGCTGTAACACCGTCTGCCCAGCAATCACCCACTTCAGTTTAAACTAATAATGGAATATAACTCAATCAGCTTTTCTTTATTCCTGCAGCACATGCTGAATGTCCAAAGCAATCTATTTTTACGTGGCATGTTACTCTTCACTGCGTATGCCAAAATCTCCAGTCAATTTTTACAGCAACACATTTCAGCACACATTTCTAGGCCTGTATGACAGCAAAAGCTGGAAGCTGTTTCTTACTGAGAAAGTGATTACAGCATAAACTCCTATTCAGAAATTTAGTCCTTTATTTCCCAGTTGCCTTCAGAAAGGTTAATCACCTTTTGGCTGAGTGCTTAGATGATGAGTTTTCACAGATTATCATCCTTTAGGCTGTGGCAGGAGTTCCTCACACACACCAAACCAGAGTTGAGCCTTCGCATAAGAACTTTGGTGTCACTGGTTCAACTCCCTACTGATACTCCCAGTGTCTCATACAGGTAACACAACACTGCCACATCTTGTATTCACAAGCAGGTGAAGTTCAACCTGCTGTCATGCAGAGGTGAAACATTAAAAATGAAGCACAAGCAACCTTATGTCATACCCCAGCAGTCTGTACTCAGATCAGCTGCTTGTGTGACACTACGTGCAGAGCCTCAGATGTGTGTCCTGGAAGTCCTGGCAAATGACACACTCTATTAAATGTGTGTGTGTTCAATCCGTAATGCTCTAACTTTGCCGAAAGGAAAAAGTAATGAATAGTGGCTGTAGAATTCAGTATATAACTATTAAAAAATCACAGTATCTCAGCATAAAGTTCTCTTCTCGGTGCAGAAGTCTCAGAACTGCTTATTGGGACTCAAACGGCAATGCACAGACCATGTGGGCAGGACTGTACCTCCTCAGCACCTAAGGGCTGATAATCCACTCAAGGGATGCATAAGATGACTTACGAACTTTCATTTTGGGGAACTATTTCCCGTAAGCTTTTCTGGTGTAACGTGATGCACAGTACAGGAAAAGCTAGGAATCTGAGATTAAAAAAACCCTAACAATATCACAATAGTATGCCTGCACCATGTCGACTCATAAATTACACAGTTTTGCGGTATGTGGTTTTGTTACCTCATACTAGGCATCATGATATTAATGAGAACCACACCTTTCATCTTGCTGACCTATAATGCTACATTAATATAACGTTACACATACAATTTAAGCTTCAGTGACATTTTTCAGGTATTCAGGCAGGCTTATTAAAACTTCAATAAACTGAAATGCATGCTAGCTTCATCGTGTTGTAGCAGCACTGTTCCTTCATACTTCTAGCGAAACAGTCCCTAGATACTTAAAACTTCTGCATTTTTTCCCCTAGTTTTAAAACTCGGTCCGCTTCAAAGAACTAGCTCGTGTTCTAAGCGCTGTGTTTTATTAGCAAAAAGAGAAAGTCGAGGAGATGCAGATGGGAAGCAAGCAGAGCATCTGCCAAGGCAGCACACCTGCCGAGGCGGGAAGGTGCGGCAGTGCCGTGCCCGGCTGCGGACGAGATGCTTTTGCCGGCAGACCCCGCGCTCCCCGCGCCGGAGGCCCGGCCGGGGCGGGCAGGCCGATCCCGCCGGAGGGGGCGAGGCGAAGTTGGCGCCCGCGGCGGGCCGGGAG